>JAKVIS010000489.1:0-67515 GCA_033119425.1 Bufotes viridis | reverse complement strand
AGACTCTTAAGTGAGGCTCCGCTGTGTTTTGTAGCTGGTCTCCCTGAGGAGATCAGCTATTGTTGTGTTTGGGTGGTCTCCGAGGCATTGCTCCCGGTTAGCCAGAATCCTACTCCGCACTGATGAGGGCAACACCCCGAAACAGCTGTCTGTGGATGGATAACTGGCTTAGGTTTTCCCCGTCACATCCTTAAAGCTTGTAAAAAGCGGGATCTTGACATAGGGGCCACTTAATATGGTGGATTTGGTGATCTCTGTAATGGAGACACCCCTTTGCTTGGTTTTCCTTCCTTTGAGGGATATCTGGCTTTCATTGTGTTGTAGACCCATAACTGGGGCTCCACATTTATTTTGCATATTCCCTTTTCCCAGGAACTTTGCGCTTCGGATTGCTGTGTTGAGACTCTTAAGTGAGGCTCCGCTGTGTTTTTGTAGCTGGTCTCCCTGAGGAGATCAGCTATTGTTGTGTTTGGGTGGTCTCCGAGGCATTGCTCCCGGTTAGCCAGAATCCTACTCCGCACTGATGAGGGCAACACCCCAGAAACAGCTGTCTGTGGATGGATAACTGGCTTAGGTTTTCCCGTCACATCCTTAAAGCTTGTAAAAAAGCGGGATCTTGACATAGGGGCCACTTAATATGGTGGATTTGGTGATCTCTGTAATGGAGACACCCCTTTGCTTAGTTTTCCTTCCTTTGAGGGATATCTGTCTTTCATTGTGTTGTAGACCCATAACTGGGGCTCCACATTTATTTTGCATATTCCCTTTTCCCAGGGAACTTTGCACTTCGGATTGCTGTGTTGAGACTCTTAAGTGAGGCTCCGCTGTGTTTTGTAGCTGGTCTCCCTGAGGAGATCAGCTATTGTTGTGTTTGGGTGGTCTCCGAGGCATTGCTCCCGGTTAGCCAGAATCCTACTCCGCACTGATGAGTGGCAACACCCCGAATCAGCTGTCTGTGGATGGATAACTGGTTTAGGTTTTCCTGTCACATCCTTCAAGCTTGTAAAAAAGCGGGATCTTGACATAGGGGCCACTTAATATGGTGGATTTGGTGATCTCTGTAATGGAGACACCCCTTTGCTTAGTTTTCCTTACTTTGAGGATATCTGGCTTTCATTGTCTTGTAGACCCATAACTGGGGCTCCACAATTATTTAGCATATTCCCTTTTCCCAGGGAATTTTGCACTTCGGTTTCTGTGTTGAGACTCTTAAGTGTGGCTCCGCGGTGTTTTTGTAGCTGGTCTCCCTGAGAAGATCAGCTATTGTTGTGTTTGGTTGGTCTCCGAGGCATTGCTCCCGGTTAGCCAGAATCCTACTCCGCACTGATGAGGGCAACACCCCGAAACAGCTGTCTGTGGATGGATAACTGGCTTAGGTTTTCCCCGTCACATCCTTAAAGCTTGTAAAAAAGCGGGATCTTGACATAGGGGCCACTTAATATGGTGGATTTTGTGATCTCTGTAATGGAGACTCCCCTTTGCTTGGTTTTCCTTCCTTGGAGGGATATCAGGCTTTCATTATGTTGTAGACCCATAACTGGGGCTCCACATTTATTTTGCATATTCCCTTTTCCCAGGGAACTTTGCACTTCGGATTGCTGTGTTGAGACTCTTAAGTGAGGCTCAGCGGTGTTTTGTAGCTGGTCTCCCTGAGGAGATCAGCTATTGTTGTGTTTGGGTGGTCTCCGAGGCATTGCTCCCGGTTAGCCAGAATCCTACTCTGCACTGATGAGGGGCAACACCCCGAAACAGCTGTCTGTGGATGGATAACTGGTTTAGGTTTTCCACGTCACATCCTTAAAGCTTGTAAAAAAGCGGGATCTTGACATAGGGGCCACTTAATATGGTGGATTTTGTGATCTCTGTAATGGAGACATCCCCTTTGCTTGGTTTTCCTTCCTTTGAGGGATATCTGGCTTTCATTGTGTTGTAGACCCATAACTGGGGCTCCACATTTATTTTGCATATTCCCTTTTCCCAGGGAACTTTGCACTTCGGATTGCTGTGTTGAGACTCTTAAGTGAGGCTCCGCGGTGTTTTTGTAGCTGGTCTCCCTGAGGAGATCAGCTATTGTTGTGTTTGGGTGGTCTCCGAGGCATTGCTCCCGGTTAGCCAGAATCCTACTCCGCACTGATGAGGGGCAACACCCCGAAACAGCTGTCTGTGGATGGATAACTGGCTTAGGTTTTCCCCGTCACATCCTTAAAGCTTGTAAAAAAAGCGGGATCTTCACATAGGGGCCACTTAATATGGTGGATTTGGTGATCTCTGTAATGGAGACACCCCTTTGCTTAGTTTTCCTTCCTTTGAGGATATCTGGCTTTCATTGTGTTGTAGACCCATAACTGGGGCTCCACATTTATTTTGCATATTCCCTTTTCCCAGGGAACTTTGCACTTCGGATTGCTGTGTTGAGACTCTTAAGTGAGGCTCCGCGGTGTTTTGTAGCTGGTCTCCCTGAGGAGATCAGCTATTGTTGTGTTTGGGTGGTCTCCGAGGCATTGCTCCCGGTTAGCCAGAATCCTACTCCGCACTGATGAGGGCAACACCCCGAAACAGCTGTCTGTGGATGGATAACTGGCTTAGGTTTTCCCTGTCACATCCTTAAAGCTTGTAAAAAAGCGGGATCTTGACATAGGGGCCACTTAATATGGTGGATTTGGTGATCTCTGTAATGGAGACACCCCTTTGCTTAGTTTTCCTTCCTTTGAGGATATCTGGCTTTCATTGTGTTGTAGACCCATAACTGGGGCTCCACATTTATTTTGCATATTCCCTTTTCCCAGGGAACTTTGCACTTCGGATTGCTGTGTTGAGACTCTTAAGTGAGGCTCCGCGGTGTTTTTGTAGCTGGTCTCCCTGAGGAGATCAGCTATTGTTGTGTTTGGGTGGTCTCCGAGGCATTGCTCCCGGTTAGCCAGAATCCTACTCCGCACTGATGAGGGGCAACACCCCGAAACAGCTGTCTGTGGATGGATAACTGGCTTAGGTTTTCCCGTCACATCCTTCAAGCTTGTAAAAAAGCGGGATCTTGACATAGGGGCCACTTAATATGGTGGATTTGGTGATCTCTGTAATGGAGACACCCCTTTGCTTAGTTTTCCTTCCTTTGAGGATATCTGGCTTTCATTGTGTTGTAGACCCATAACTGGGGCTCCACATTTATTTTGCATATTCCCTTTTCCCAGGGAACTTTGCACTTCGGATTGCTGTGTTGAGACTCTTAAGTGAGGCTCCGCTGTGTTTTTGTAGCTGGTCTCCCTGAGGAGATCAGCTATTGTTGTGTTTGGGTGGTCTCCGAGGCATTGCTCCCGGTTAGCCAGAATCCTACTCCGCACTGATGAGGGGCAACACCCCGAAACAGCTGTCTGTGGATGGATAACTGGCTTAGGTTTTCCCCGTCACATCCTTAAAGCTTGTAAAAAAAGCGGGATCTTGAGATAAGGGCCACTTAATATGGTGGATTTGGTGATCTCTGTAATGGAGACACCCCTTTGCTTTGTTTTCCTTCCTTTGAGGGATATCTGTCTTTCATTGTGTTGTTGACCCATAACTGAGGCTCCACATTTATTTTGCATATTCCCTTTTCCCAGGGAACTTTGCACTTCGGATTGCTGTGTTGAGACTCTTAAGTGAGGCTCCGCTGTGTTTTGTAGCTGGTCTCCCTGAGGAGATCAGCTATTGTTGTGTTTGGGTGGTCTCCGAGGCATTGCTCCCGGTTAGCCAGAATCCTACTCCGCACTGATGAGTGGCAACACCCGAAACAGCTGTCTGTGGATGGATAACTGGCTTAGGTTTTCCCTGTCACATCCTTCAAGCTTGTAAAAAGCGGGATCTTGACATAGGGGCCACTTAATATGGTGGATTTGGTGATCTCTGTAATGGAGACACCCCTTTGCTTAGTTTTCCTTCCTTTGAGGGATATCTGGCTTTCATTGTGTTGTAGACCCATAACTGGGGCTCCACATTTATTTTGCATATTCCCTTTTCCCAGGGAACTTTGCACTCGGATTGCTGTGTTGAGACTCTTAAGTGAGGCTCCGCGGTGTTTTGTAGCTGGTCTCCCTGAGGAGATCAGCTATTGTTGTGTTTGGGTGGTCTCCAAGGCATTGCTCCCGGTTAGCCAGAATCCTACTCCGCATTGATGAGGGCAACACCCCGAAACAGCTGTCTGTGGATGGATAACTGGCTTAGGTTTTCCCCGTCACATCCTTAAAGCTTGTAAAAAAGCGGGATCTTGACATAGGGGCCACTTAATATGGTGGATTTTGTGATCTCTGTAATGGAGACACCCCTTTGCTTGGTTTTCCTTCCTTTGAGGGATATCTGGCTTTCATTGTGTTGTAGACCCATAACTGGGGCTCCACATTTATTTTGCATATTCCCTTTTCCCAGGGAACTTTGCACTTCGGATTGCTGTGTTGAGACTCTTAAGTGAGGCTCCGCTGTGTTTTTGTAGCTGGTCTCCCTGAGGAGATCAGCTATTGTTATGTTTGGGTGGTCTCCGAGGCATTGCTCCCGGTTAGCCAGAATCCTACTCCGCACTGATGAGTGGCAACACCCCGAATCAGCTGTCTGTGGATGGATAACTGGTTTAGGTTTTCCTGTCACATCCTTCAAGCTTGTAAAAAAGCGGGATCTTGACATAGGGGCCACTTAATATGGTGGATTTGGTGATCTCTGTAATGGAGACACCCCTTTGCTAGTTTTCCTTCCTTTGAGGATATCTGGCTTTCATTGTGTTGTAGACCCATAACTGGGGCTCCACATTTATTTGCATATTCCCTTTTCCCAGGGAATTTTGCACTTCGGATTGCTGTGTTGAGACTCTTAAGTGTGGCTCCGCGGTGTTTTTGTAGCTGGTCTCCCTGAGAAGATCAGCTATTGTTGTGTTTGGTTGGTCTCCGAGGCATTGCTCCCGGTTAGCCAGAATCCTACTCCGCACTGATGAGGGCAACACCCGAAACAGCTGTCTGTGGATGGATAACTGGCTTAGGTTTTCCCCGTCACATCCTTAAAGCTTGTAAAAAAGCGGGATCTTGACATAGGGGCCACTTAATATGGTGGATTTTGTGATCTCTGTAATGGAGACTCCCCTTTGCTTGGTTTTCCTTCCTTGGAGGGATATCTGGCTTTCATTGTGTTGTAGACCCATAACTGGGGCTCCACATTTATTTTGCATATTCCCTTTTCCCAGGGAACTTTGCACTTCGGATTGCTGTGTTGAGACTCTTAAGTGAGGCTCCGCGGTGTTTTTGTAGCTGGTCTCCCTGAGGAGATCAGCTATTGTTGTGTTTGGGTGGTCTCCGAGGCATTGCTCCCGGTTAGCCAGAATCCTACTCCGCACTGATGAGGGGCAACACCCGAAACAGCTGTCTGTGGATGGATAACTGGCTTAGGTTTTCCACGTCACATCCTTAAAGCTTGTAAAAAGCGGGATCTTGACATAGGGGCCACTTAATATGGTGGATTTGGTGATCTCTGTAATGGAGACACCCCTTTGCTTGGTTTTCCTTCCTTTGAGGGATATCTGGCTTTCATTGTGTTGTAGACCCATAACTGGGGCTCCACATTTATTTTGCATATTCCCTTTTCCCAGGGAACTTTGCACTCGGATTGCTGTGTTGAGACTCTTAAGTGAGGCTCCGCAGTGTTTTGTAGCTGGTCTCCTGAGGAGATCAGCTATTGTTGTGTTTGGGTGGTCTCCGAGGCATTGCTCCCGGTTAGCCAGAATCCTACTCCGCACTGATGAGGGGCAACACCCTGAAACAGCTGTCTGTGGATGGATAACTGGCTTAGGTTTTCTCCGTCACATCCTTAAAGCTTGTAAAAAAGCGGGATCTTGACATAGGGGCCACTTAATATGGTGGATTTGGTGATCTCTGTAATGGAGACACCCCTTTGCTTAGTTTTCCTTCCTTTGAGGGATATCTGGCTTTCATTGTGTTGTAGACCCATAACTGGGGCTCCACATTTATTTTGCATATTCCCTTTTACCAGGGAACTTTGCACTTTGGATTGCTGTGTTGAGACTCTTAAGTGAGGCTCCGCGGTGTTTTGTAGCTGGTCTCCCTGAGGAGATCAGCTATTGTTGTGTTTGGGTGGTCTCCGAGGCATTGCTCCCGGTTAGCCAGAATCCTACTCCGCACTGATGAGGGGCAACACCCCGAAACAGCTGTCTGTGGATGGATAACTGGCTTAGGTTTTCCCGTCACATCCTTAAAGCTTGTAAAAAAAGCGGGATCTTCACATAGGGGCCACTTAATATGGTGGATTTGGTGATCTCTGTAATGGAGACACCCCTTTGCTTAGTTTTCCTTCCTTTGAGGATATCTGGCTTTCATTGTGTTGTAGACCCATAACTGGGGCTCCACATTTATTTTGCATATTCCCTTTTCCCAGGGAACTTTGCACTTCGGATTGCTGTGTTGAGACTCTTAAGTGAGGCTCCGCGGTGTTTTGTAGCTGGTCTCCCTGAGGAGATCAGCTATTGTTGTGTTTGGGTGGTCTCCGAGGCATTGCTCCCGGTTAGCCAGAATCCTACTCCGCACTGATGAGGGCAACACCCCGAAACAGCTGTCTGTGGATGGATAACTGGCTTAGGTTTTCCACGTCACATCCTTAAAGCTTGTAAAAAAGCGGGATCTTGACATAGGGGCCACTTAATATGGTGGATTTGGTGATCTCTGTAATGGAGACACCCCTTTGCTAGTTTTCCTTCCTTTGAGGGATATCTGGCTTTCATTGTGTTGTAGACCCATAACTGGGGCTCCACATTTATTTTGCATATTCCCTTTTCCCAGGGAACTTTGCACTTCGGATTGCTGTGTTGAGACTCTTAAGTGAGGCTCCGCGGTGTTTTTGTAGCTGGTCTCCCTGAGGAGATCAGCTATTGTTATGTTTGGGTGGTCTCGAGGCATTGCTCCGGTTAGCCAGAATCCTACTCCGCACTGATGAGGGGCAACACCCTGAAACAGCTGTCTGTGGATGGATAACTGGCTTAGGTTTCCTCCGTCACATCCTTAAAGCTTGTAAAAAAAGCGGGATCTTGACATAGGGGCCACTTAATATGGTGGATTTGGTGATCTCTGTAATGGAGACACCCCTTTGCTTGGTTTTCCTTCCTTTGAGGGATATCTGGCTTTCATTGTGTTGTAGACCCATAACTGGGGCTCCACATTTATTTTGCATATTCCCTTTTCCCAGGGAACTTTGCACTTCGGATTGCTGTGTTGAGACTCTTAAGTGAGGCTCCGCGGTGTTTTTGTAGCTGGTCTCCCTGAGATCAGCTATTGTTGTGTTTGGGTGGTCTCCGAGGCATTGCTCCCGTTTAGCCAGAATCCTACTCCGCACTGATGAGGGGCAACACCCCGAAACAGCTGTCTGTGGATGGATAACTGGTTTAGGTTTTCCCGTCACATCCTTAAAGCTTGTAAAAAAGCTTGATCTTCACATAGGGACCACTTAATATGGTGGATTTGGTGATCTCTGTAATGGAGACACCCCTTTGCTTGGTTTTCCTTCCTTTGAGGGATATCTGGCTTTCATTGTGTTGTAGACCCATAACTGGAGCTCCACATTTATTTTGTATATTCCCTTTTCCCAGGGAACTTTGCACTTTGGATTGCTGTGTTGAGACTCTTAGTGAGGCTCCGCAGTGTTTTTGTAGCTGGTCTCCCTGAGATCAGCTATTGTTGTGTTTGGGTGGTCTCCGAGGCATTGCTCCCGGTTAGCCAGAATCCTACTCCGCACTGATGAGGGGCAACACCCTGAAACAGCTGTCTGTGGATGGATAACTGGCTTAGGTTTTCCCATCACATCCTTAAAGCTTGTAAAAAAGCGGGATCTTGACATAGGGGCCACTTAATATGGTGGATTTGGTGATCTCTGTAATGGAGACACCCCTTTGCTTGGTTTTCCTTCCTTTGAGGGATATCTGGCTTTCATTGTGTTGTAGACCCATAACTGGGGCTCCACATTTGTTTTGTATATTCCCTTTTACCAGGGAACTTTGCACTTCGGATTGCTGTGTTGAGACTCTTAAGTGAGGCTCCGCGGTGTTTTTGTAGCTGGTCTCCCTGAGGAGATCAGCTATTGTTGTGTTTGGGTGGTCTCCGAGGCATTGCTCCCAGTTAGCCAGAATCCTACTCCGCACTGATGAGGGGCAACACTCGAAACAGCTGTCTGTGGATGGATAACTGGTTTAGGTTTTCCCCGTCACATCCTTAAAGCTTGTAAAAAGCTTGATCTTCACATAGGGACCACTTAATATGGTGGATTTGGTGATCTCTGTAATGGAGACACCCCTTTGCTTGGTTTTCCTTGCTTTAAAGGATATCTGGCTTTCATTGTGTTGTAGACCCATAACTGGCGC
Source organism: Bufotes viridis (assembly GCA_033119425.1). Lineage (NCBI taxonomy): Eukaryota > Metazoa > Chordata > Amphibia > Anura > Bufonidae > Bufotes > Bufotes viridis. Next base: position 59,141 of record JAKVIS010000489.1, on the reverse strand, counting down.
TCCACGTTTATTTTGCATATTCCCTTTTCCCAGGGAACTTTGCACTTCGGATTGCTGTGTTGAGACTCTTAAGTGAGGCTCCGCAGTGTTTTTGTAGCTGGTCTCCCTGAGGAGATCAGCTATTGTTGTGTTTGGGTGGTCTCCGAGGCATTGCTCCCGGTTAGCCAGAATCGTACTCCGCACTGATGAGGGGCAACACCTTGAAACAGCTGTCTGTGGATGGATAACTGGCTTAGGTTTTCCCGTCACATCCTTAAAGCTTGTAAAAACAGCGGGATCTTGACATAGGGGCCACTTAATATGGTGGATTTGGTGATCTCTGTAATGGAGACACCCATTTGCTTGGTTTTCCTTCCTTTGAGGGATATCTGGCTTTCATTGTGTTGTAGACCCATAACTGGGGCTCCTCATTTATTTTGCATATTCCCTTTTCCCAGGGAACTTTGCACTTCGGATTGCTGTGTTGAGACTCTTAAGTGAGGCTCTGCGGTGTTTTTGTAGCTGGTCTCCCTGAGATCAGCTATTGTTGTGTTTGGGTGGTCTCCGAGGCATTGCTCCCGTTTAGCCAGAATCCTACTCCGCACTGATGAGGGGCAACACCCCGAAACAGCTGTCTGTGGATGGATAACTGGTTTAGGTTTTCCACGTCACTTCCTTAAAGCTTGTAAAAAAAGCGGGATCTTGACATAGGGGCCACTTAATATGGTGGATGTGGTGATCTCTGTAATGGAGATACCCCTTTGCTTGGTTTTCCTTTCTTTAAAGGATATCTGGCTTTCACTGTGTTGTAGACCCATAACTGGGGCTCCACGTTTATTTTGCATATTCCCTTTTCCCAGTGAACTTTGCAATTCGGATTGCTGTGTTGAGACTCTTAGGTGAGGCTCCGCAGTGTTTTTTGTAGCTGGTGTCCCTGAGATCAGCTATTGTTATGTTTGGGTGGTCTATGAGGCATTGCTCCCGGTAAGCCAGAATCCTACTCCGCACTGATGAGGGGCAACACCCTGAAATAGCTGTCTGTGGATGGATAACTGGCTTAGGTTTTCTCCATCACATCCTTAAAGCTTGTAAAAAAAGCGGGATCTTCACATAGGGGCCACTTAATATGGTGGATTTGGTGATCTCTGTAATGGAGACACCCCTTTGCTTGGTTTTCCTTCCTTTGAGGGATATCTGGCTTTCATTGTGTCGTAGACCCATAACTGGGGCTCCACATTTGTTTTGTATATTCCCTTTTACCAGGGAACTTTGCACTTTGGATTGGTGTGTTGAGACTCTTAAGTGAGGCTCCGCGGTGTTTTTTGTAGCTGGTCTCCCTGAGATCAGCTATTGTTGTGTTTGGGTGGTCTCCGAGGCATTGCTCCCGTTTAACCAGAATCCTACTCCGCACTGATGAGGGGCAACACTCCGAAACAGCTGTCTGTGGATGGATAACTGGTTTAGGTTTTCCCGTCACATCCTTAAAGCTTGTAAAAAAAGCTTGATCTTCACATAGGGACCACTTAATATGGTGGATTTGGTGATCTCTGTAATAGAGACACCCCTTTGCTTGGTTTTCATTCCTTTGAGGGATATCTGGCTTTCATTGTGTTGTAGACCCATAACTGGAGCTCCACATTTATTTTGTATATTCCCTTTTCCCAGGGAACTTTGCACTTTGGATTGCTGTGTTGAGACTCCTAAGCGAGTGCTTTTTGTAGCTGGTCTCCTAGGAGATCAGCTATTGTTGTGTTTGGGTGGTCTCCGAGGCATTGCTCCCGGTTAGCTAGAATCCTACTCCGCACTGATGAGGGCAACACCCTGAAACAGCTGTCTGTGGATGGATAACTGGTTTAGGTTTTCCCGTCACATCCTTAAAGCTTGTAAAAAAGCGGGATCTTGACATAGGGGCCACTTAATATGGTGGATTTGGTGATCTCTGTAATGGAGACACCCCTTTGCTTGGTTTTCCTTCCTTTGAGGGATATCTGGCTTTCATTGTGTTGTAGACCCATAACTGGGGCTCCACGTTTATTTTGCATATTCCCTTTTCCCAGGGAACTTTGCACTTCGGATTGCTGTGTTGAGACTCTTAAGTGAGGCTCCGCTGTGTTTTTTGTAGCTGGTCTCCCTGAGGAGATCAGCTATTGTTGTGTTTGGGTGGTCTCCGAGGCATTGCTCCGGTTAGCCAGAATCCTACTCCGCACTGATGAGGGGCAACACCCTGAAACAGCTGTCTGTGGATGGATAACTGGCTTAGGTTTTCCCCGCCACATCCTTAAAGCTTGTAAAAAGCGGGATCTTGACATAGGGGCCACTTAATATGGTGGATTTGGTGATCTCTGTAATAGAGACACCCCTTTGCTTGGTTTTCCTTCCTTTGAAGGATATCTGGCTTTCATTGTGTTGTAGACCCATAACTGGGGCTCCACATTTATTTTGCATATTCCCTTTTCCCAGGGAACTTTGCACTTCGGATTGCTGTGTTGAGACTCTTAAGTGAGGCTCACGGTAGCTTTTGTAGCTGGTCTCCATGAGGAGATCAGCTATTGTTGTGTTTGGGTGGTCTCCGAGGCATTGCTCCCGGTTAGCCAGAATCCTACTCCGCACTGATGAGGGGCAACACCCCAGAAACAGCTGTCTGTGGATGGATAACTGGCTTAGGTTTTCCCTGTCACATCCTTAAAGCTTGTAAAAAAGCAGGATCTTCGACATAGGGGCCACTTAATATGGTGGATTTGGTGATCTCTGTAATGGAGACACCCCTTTGCTTGGTTTTCCTTCCTTTGAGGGATATCTGGCTTTCATTGTGTTGTAGACCCATAACTGGGGCTCCACATTTATTTTGCATATTCCCTTTTCCCAGGGAACTTTGCACTTGGATTGCTGTGTTGAGACTCTTAGTGAGGCTCAGCGTGTTTTTGTAGCTGGTCTCCCTGAGATCAGCTATTGTTGTGTTTGGGTGGTCTCCGAGGCATTGCTCCCGGTTAGCCAGAATCCTACTCCGCACTGATGAGGGGCAACACCCTGAAACAGCTGTCTGTGGATGGATAACTGGCTTAGGTTTTCCCATCACATCCTTAAAGCTTGTAAAAAAGCAGGATCTTGACATAGGGGCCACTTAATATGGTGGATTTGGTGATCTCTGTAATGGAGACACCCCTTTGCTTGGTTTTCCTTCCTTTGAGGGATATCTGGCTTTCATTGTGTTGTAGACCCATAACTGGGGCTCCACATTTGTTTTGCATATTCCCTTTCCCAGGGAACTTTGCACTTCGGATTGCTGTGTTGAGACTCTTAAGTGAGGCTCTCTGCAGTTTTTTGTAGCTGGTCTCCTGAGGAGATCAGCTATTGTTGTGTTTGGGTGGTCTCCGAGGCATTGCTCCCGTTTAACCAGAATCCTACTCCGCACTGATGAGGGGCAACACCCTGAAACAGCTGTCTGTGGATGGATAACTGGTTTAGGTTTTCCCCGTCACATCCTTAAAGCTTGTAAAAAGCTGGATCTTCACATAGGGGCCACTTAATATGGTGGATTTGGTGATCTCTGTAATGGAGACACCCTTTGCTTGGTTTTCCTTCCTTTGAGGGATATCTGGCTTTCATTGTGTTGTAGACCCATAACTGGGGCTCCACATTTATTTTGCATATTCCCTTTTCCCAGGAAACTTTGCACTTCGGATTGCTGTGTTGAGACTCTAAGTGAGGCTCCGCAGTAGCTTTTTGTAGCTGGTCTCCTGAGGAGATCAGCTATTGTTGTGTTTGGGTGGTCTCCGAGGCATTGCTCCCGGTTAGCCAGAATCCTACTCCGCACTGATGAGGGGCAACACCCTGAAACAGCTGTCTGTGGATGGATAACTGGCTTAGGTTTTCCCGTCACATCCTTAAAGCTTGTAAAACAGCGGGATCTTGACATAGGGGCCACTTAATATGGTGGATTTGGTGATCTCTGTAATGGAGACACCCATTTGCTTGGTTTTCCTTCCTTTGAGGGATATCTGGCTTTCATTGTGTTGTAGACCCATAACTGGGGCTCCGCATTTATTTTGCATATTCCCTTTCCCAGGGAACTTTGCACTTCGGATTGCTGTGTTGAGACTCTTAAGTGAGGCTCTGCGGTAGCTTTTTGTAGCTGGTCTCCTGAGGAGATCAGCTATTGTTGTGTTTGGGTGGTCTCCGAGGCATTGCTCCCGGTTAGCCAGAATCCTACTCCGCACTGATGAGGGGCAACACCCGAAACAGCTGTCTGTGGATGGATAACTGGCTTTAGGCTTTTCCACGCCACTTCCTTAAAGCTTGTAAAAAAGCGGGATCTTGAGATAGGGGCCACTTAATATGGTGGATTGGTGATCTCTGTAATGGAGATACCCCTTGCTTGGTTTTCCTTCCTTTAAAGGATATCTGGCTTTCACTGTGTTGTAGACCCATAACTGGGGCTCCACGTTTATTTTGCATATTCCTTTTCCCAGTGAACTTTGCACTCGGATTGCTGTGTTGAGACTCTAAGTGAGGCTCCGCAGTGTTTTTTGTAGCTGGTGTCCCTGAGATCAGCTATTGTTGTGTTTGGGTGGTCTCCGAGGCATTGCTCCCGGTAAGCCAGAATCCTACTCCGCACTGATGAGGGGCAACACCCTGAAACAGCTGTCTGTGGATGGATAACTGGCTTAGGTTTTCTCCATCACATCCTTAAAGCTTGTAAAAAGCGGGATCTTGACATAGGGTCCACTTAATATGGTGGATTTGGTGATCTCTGTAATGGAGACACCCCTTGCTTGGTTTTCCTTACTTTGAGGGATATCTGGCTTTCATTGTGTCGTAGACCCATAACTGGGGCTCCACATTTGTTTTGTATATTCCCTTTACCAGGGAACTTTGCACTTGGATTGGTGTGTTGAGACTCTTAAGTGAGGCTCCGCTGGTGTTTTTGTAGCTGGTCTCCCTGAGAGATCAGCTATTGTTGTGTTTGGGTGGTCTCCGAGGCATTGCTCCCGTTTAACCAGAATCCTACTCCGCACTGATGAGGGGCAACACTCCGAAACAGCTGTCTGTGGATGGATAACTGGCTTAGGTTTTCCCGTCACATCCTTAAAGCTTGTAAAAAGCTTGATCTTCACATAGGGACCACTTAATATGGTGGATTTGGTGATCTCTGTAATAGAGACACCCCTTTGCTTGGTTTTCCTTCCTTTGAGGGATATCTGGCTTTCATTGTGTTGTAGACCCATAACTGGGGCTCCACATTTATTTTGCATATTCCCTTTTCCCAGGGAACTTTGCACTTTGGATTGCTGTGTTGAGACTCTTAAGTGAGGCTCCGCTGTGTTTTGTAGCTGGTCTCCCTGAGATCAGCTATTGTTGTGTTTGGGTGGTCTCCGAGGCATTGCTCCCGGTTAGCCAGAATCCTACTCCGCACTGATGAGGGGCAACACCCCGAAACAGCTGTCTGTGGATGGATAACTGGCTTAGGTTTTCCCGTCACATCCTTAAAGCTTGTAAAAAAGCGTGATCTTGACATAGGGGCCACTTAATATGGTGGATTTGGTGATCTCTGTAATGGAGACACCCCTTGCTTGGTTTTCCTTCCTTTGAGGGATATCTGGCTTTCATTGTGTTGTAGACCCATAACTGGGGCTCCACATTTATTTTGCATATTCCCTTTTCCCAGGGAACTTTGCACTTCGGATTGCTGTGTTGAGACTCTTAAGTGAGGCTCCGCTGTGTTTTGTAGCTGGTCTCCCTGAGGAGATCAGCTATTGTTGTGTTTGGGTGGTCTCCGAGGCATTGCTCCCGGTTAGCCAGAATCCTATCCCGCACTGATGAGGGGCAACACCCTGAAACAGCTGTCTGTGGATGGATAACTGGCTTAGGTTTTCCCGTCACATCCTTAAAGCTTGTAAAAAGCGGGATCTTGACATAGGGGCCACTTAATATGGTGGATTTGGTGATCTCTGTAATGGAGACACCCCTTTGCTTGGTTTTCCTTCCTTTGAATGATATCTGGCTTTCATTGTGTTGTAGACCCCTAACTGGGGCTTCACATTTATTTTGCATATTCCCTTTTCCCAGGGAACTTTGCACTTCGGATTGCTGTGTTGAGACTCTTAAGTGAGGCTCCACGGTGTTTTTGTAGCTGGTCTCCATGAGGAGATCAGCTATTGTTGTGTTTGGGTGGTCTCCGAGGCATTGCTCCCGGTTAGCCAGAATCCTACTCCGCACTGATGAGGGCAACACCCCAAAACAGCTGTCTGTGGATGGATAACTGGCTTAGGTTTTCCCTGTCACATCCTTAAAGCTTGTAAAAAAGCGGGATCTTCACATAGGTGCCACTTAATATGGTGGATTTGGTGATCTCTGTAATGGAGACACCCCTTTGCTTGGTTTTCCTTACTTTGAGGGATATCTAGCTTTCATTGTGTTGTAGACCCATAACTGGGGCTCCACATTTATTTTGCATATTCCCTTTTCCCAGGGAACTTTGCACTTCGGATTGCTGTGTTGAGACTCTTAAGTGAGGCTCCGCAGTTGTTTTTGTAGCTGGTCTCCCTGAGGCGATCAGCTATTGTTGTGTTTGGGTGGTCTCCGAGGCATTGCTCCCGGTTAGCCAGAATCCTACTCCGCACTGATGAGGGGCAACACCTCGAAACAGCTGTCTGTGGATGGATAACTGGCTTAGGTTTTCCCTGTCACATCCTTAAAGCTTGTAAAAAGTGGGATCTTCACATAAGGGCCACTTAATATGGTGGATTTGGTGATCTCTGTAATGGAGACACTCCTTTGCTTAGTTTTCCTTCCTTTGAGGGATATCTGGCTTTCATTGTTTTGTAAACCCATAACTGGGGCTTCACTTTTGTTTTGCATATTCCCTTTTCCCAGGGAACTTTGCTCTTCGGATTGCTGTGTTGAGACTCTTAAGTGAGGCTCTGCGGTGTTTTTGTAGCTGGTCTGCCTGAGGAGATCAGCTATTGTTGTGTTTGGGTGGTCTCCGAGGCATTGTTCCCGGTTAGCCAGAATCCTACTCCGCACTGATGAGGGGCAACACCCTGAAACAGCTGTCTGTGGATGGATAACTGGTTTAGGTTTTCCCCGTCACATCCTTAAAGCTTGTAAAATAGCGGGATCTTGACATAGGGGCCACTTAATATGGTGGATTTGGTGATCTCTGTAATGGAGACACCCCTTTGCTTGGTTTTCCTTCCTTTGAGGGATATCTGGCTTTCATTGTGTTGTAGACCCATAACTGGGGCTCCACATTTGTTTTGCATATTCCCTTTTCCCAGGGAACTTTGCACTTTGGATTGCTGTGTTGAGACTCTTAAGTGAGGCTCCGCGGTGTTTTCTAGCTGGTCTCCTGAGGAGATCAGCTATTGTTGTGTTTGGGTGGTCTCCGAGGCATTGCTCCCGGTTAGCCAGAATCCTACTCCGCACTGATGAGGGGCAACACTCCGAAACAGCTGTCTGTGGATGGATAACTGGTTTAGGTTTTCCCGTCACATCCTTCAAGCTTGTAAAAAAAGCGGGATCTTCACATAGGGGCCACTTAATATGGTGGATTTGGTGATCTCTGTAATGGAGACACCCCTTTGCTTGGTTTTGCTTCCTTTGAGGGATATCTGGCTTTCATTGTGTTGTAGACCCATAACTGGGGCTTTACATTTATTTTGCATATTCCCTTTTCCCAGGGAACTTTGCACTTCGGATTGCTGTGTTGAGACTCTTAAGTGAGGCTCCGCGGTGTTTTTGTAGCTGGTCTCCCTGAGGAGATCAGCTATTGTTGTGTTTGGGTGGTCTCCGAGGCATTGCTCCCGGTTAGCCAGAATCCTACTCCGCACTGATGAGGGGCAACACCCTGAAACAGCTGTCTGTGGATGGATAACTGGCTTAGGTTTTCCCGTCACATCCTTAAAGCTTGTAAAAAAGCGGGATCTTGACATAGGGGCCACTTAATATGGTGGATTTGGTGATCTCTGTAATGGAGACACCCCTTTGCTTGGTTTTCCTTCCTTTGAGGGATATCTGGCTTTCATTGTGTTGTAGACCCATAACTGGGGCTCCACATTTATTTTGCATATTCTCTTTTCCCAGGGAACTTTGCACTTCGGATTGCTGTGTTGAGACTCTTAAGTGAGGCTCTGCGGTGTTTTTGTAGCTGGTCTCCCTGAGGAGATCAGCTATTGTTGTGTTTGGGTGGTCTCCGAGGCATTGCTCCCGGTTAGCCAGAATCCTACTCAGCACTGATGAGGGGCAACACCCCGAAACAGCTGTCTGTGGATGGATAACTGGCTTAGGTTTTCCCCGTCACATCCTTAAAGCTTGTAAAAAAGCGGGATCTTGACATAGGGGCCACTTAATATGGTGGATTTGGTGATCTCTGTAATGGAGACACCCCTTTGCTTGGTTTTCCTTCCTTTGAGGGATATCTGGCTTTCATTGTGTTGTAGACCCATAACTGGGGCTCCACATTTATTTTGCATATTCCCTTTTCCCAGGGAACTTTGCACTTCGGATTGCTGTGTTGAGACTCTTAAGTGAGGCTCCGCAGTGTTTTTGTAGCTGGTCTCCCTGAGGAGATCAGCTATTGTTGTGTTTGGGTGGTCTCCGAGGCATTGCTCCCGGTTAGCCAGAATCCTACCCGCAGTGATGAGGGGCAACACCCCGAAACAGCTGTCTGTGGATGGATAAATAGCTTAGGCTTTCCCCGTCACATCCTTAAAGCTTGTAAAAAAAGCGAGATCTTCACATAGGGGCCACTTAATATGGTGGATTTTGTGATCTCTGTAATGGAGACACCCCTTTGCTTGGTTTTCCTTCCTTTGAGGGATATCTGGCTTTCATTGTGTTGTAGACCCCTATCTGGGGTCCCATTTATTTTGCATATTCCCTTTTCCCAGGGAACTTAGCACTTTGGATTGCTCTGTTGAGACTCTTAAGAGAGGCTCTGCGGTGTTTTTTGTAGCTGGTCTCCCTGAGGAGATCAGCTATTGTTGTGTTTGGGTGGTCTCCGAGGCATTGCTCCCGTTTGACCAGAATCCTACTCCGCACTGATGAGGGGCAACACTCCGAAACAGCTGTCTGTGGATGGATAACTGGCTTAGGTTTTCCCCGTCACTTCCTTCAAGATTGTAAAAAAAAAAAGCGGGATCTTGACATAGGGGCCACTTAATATGGTGGATTTGGTGATCTCTGTAATGGAGACACCCCTTTGCTTGGTTTTCCTTCCTTTGAGGGATATCTGGCTTTCATTGTGTTGTAGACCCATAACTGGGGTCCCATTTATTTTGCATATTCCCTTTTCCCAGGGAACTTAGCACTTTGGATTGCTCTGTTGAGACTCTTAAGAGAGGCTCTGCGGTGTTTTTTGTAGCTGGTCTCCCTGAGGAGATCAGCTATTGTTGTGTTTGGGTGGTCTCCGAGGCATTGCTCCCGTTTAACCAGAATCCTACTCCGCACTGATGAGGGGCAACACTCCGAAACAGCTGTCTGTGGATGGATAACTGGTTTAGGTTTTCCCCGTCACATCCTTAAAGCTTGTAAAAAAAGCGGGATCTTCACATAGGGGCCACTTAATATGGTGGATTTGGTGATCTCTGTAATGGAGACACCCCTTTGCTTGGTTTTCCTTCCTTTACAGGATATCTGGCTTTCACTGTGTTGTAGACCCATAACTGGGGCTCCACGGATATTTTGCATATTCCCTTTTCCCAGGGAACTTTGCACTTCGGATTGCTGTGTTGAGACTCTTAAGTGAGGCTCCGCGGTATTTTTTGTAGCTGGTCTCCCTGAGGAGATCAGCTATTGTTGTGTTTGGGTGGTCTCCGAGGCATTGCTCCCGGTTAGCCAGAATCCTATCCCGCACTGATGAGTGGCAACGCCCCGAAACAGCTGTCTGTGGATGGATAAATAGCTTAGGCTTTCCCCGTCACATCCTTAAAGCTTGTAAAAAATGCAAGATCTTCACATAGGGGCCACTTAATATGGTGGATTAGGTGATCTCTGTAATGGAGACACCCCTTTGCTTGGTTTTTCTTACTTTGAGGGATATCTGGCTTTCATTGTGTTGTAGACCCCTACCTGGGGCTTCACATTTATTTTGCATATTCCCTTTTCCCAGGGAACTTTGCACTTCGGATTGCTGTGTTGAGACTCTTAAGTGAGGCTCTGCAGTGTTTTTTGTAGCTGGTCTCCATGAGATCAGCTATTGTTGTGTGTGGGTGGTCTCCGAGGCATTGCTCCCGTTTAACCAGAATCCTACTCCGCACTGATGAGGGGCAACACTCCGAAACAGCTGTCTGTGGATGGATAACTGGCTTAGGTTTTCCCCGTCACATCTTTAAAGTTTGTAAAAAAAGCGGGATCTTGACATTGGGGCCACTTAATATGGTGGATTTGGTGATATCTGTAGTGGAGACACCCCTTTGCTTGGTTTTCCTTCCTTTATAGGATATCTGGCTTTCATTGTGTTGTAGACCCATAACTGGGGCTCCACTTTTATTTTGCATATTCCTTTTTCCTAGGGAACTTTGCACTTTGGATTGCTGTGTTGAGTCTCTTAAGTGAGGCTCCGCGGTGTTTTTTGTAGCTGGTCTCCCTGAGGAGATCAGCTATTGTTGTGTTTGGGTGGTCTCCGAGGCATTGCTCCAGGTTAGCCAGAATCCTACTCCGCACTGATGAGGGGCAACACCCTGAAACAGCTGTCTGTGGATGGATAACTGGCTTAGGTTTTCCCCGTCACATCCTTAAAGCTTGTAAAAAAGCGGGATCTTGACATAGGGGCCACTTAATATGGTGGATTTGGTGATCTCTGTAATGGAGACACCCCTTTGCTTGGTTTTCCTTCCTTTGAGGGATATCTGGCTTTCATTGTGTTGTAGACCCATAACTGGGACTTCACATTTATTTTGCATATTCCCTTTTCCCAGCGAACTTTGCACTTCGGATTGCTGTGTTGAGACTCTTAAGTGAGGCTCCGCGTTGTTTTTCGTAGCTGGTCTCTCTTAGGAGATCAGCTATTGTTGTGTTTGGGTGGTCTCCGAGGCATTGCTCCCGGTTAGCCAGAATCCTACTCCGCACTGATGAGGGGCAACACCCCGAAACAGCTGTCTGTGGATGGATGACTGGCTTAGGTTTTCCCCGTCACATCCTTTAAGCTTGTAAAAAAGCGGGATCTTGACATAGGGGCCACTTAATATGGTGGATTTGGTAATCTCTGTAATGGAAACACCCCTTTGCTTGGTTTTCCTTCCTTTGAGGGATATCTGGCTTTCATTGTGTTGTAACCCCATAACTGTGGCTCCACATTTATTTTGTATATTCCCTTTTCCCAGGGAACTTTGCACTTTGGATTGCTGTGTTGATACTCTTAAGTGAGGCTCCGCGGTGTTTTTTGTAGCTTGTCTCCCTGAGGAGATTAGCTATTGTGATGTTTGGGTGGTCTCCGAGGCATTGCTCCCAGTTAGCCAGAATCCTACTCCTCACTGATGAGGGGGCAACACACCGAAACAGCTGTCTGTGGATGGATAACTGGTTTAGGTTTTCCCCGTCACATCCTTAAAGATTGTAAAAAAAGCGGAATCTTGACATAGGGGCCACTTAATATGGTGGATTTGGTGATCTCTGTAATGGAGACACCCCTTTGCTTGGTTTTCCTTCCTTTAAAGGATATCTGGCTTTCACTGTGTTGTAGACCCATAACTGGGGCTCCACGTTTATTTTGCATATTCCCTTTTCCCAGGGAACTTTGCACTTCGGATTGCTGTGTTGAGACTCTTAAGTGAGGCTCCGCGGTGTTTTTGTAGCTGGTCTCCCTAGGAGATCAGCTATTGTTGTGTTTGGGTGGTCTCCGAGGCATTGCTCCCGGTTAGCCAGAATCCTACTCCGCACTGATGAGGGGCAACACCCCGAAACAGCTGTCTGTGGATGGATAACTGGCTTAGGTTTTTCCCATCACATCTTTAAAGCTTGTAAAAAAAGAGGGATCTTGACATAGGGGCCACTTAATATGGTGGATTTGGTGATCTCTGTAATGGAGACACCCCTTTGCTTGGTTTTCCTTCATTTGAGGGATATCTAGCTTTCATTGTGTTGTAGACCCATAACTGGGGCTCCACATTTATTTTGCATAATCCCTTTTCCCAGGGAACTTTGCAATTCGGATTGCTGTGTTGAGACTCTTAAGTGAGGCTCCGCGGTGTTTTTTGTGGCTGGTCTCCCTGAGATCAGATATTGTTGTGTTTGGGTGGTCTCCGAGGCATTGCTCCCGGTTAGCCAGATTCCTACTCCGCACTGATGAGGGGCAACACCCCGAAACAGCTGTCTGTGGATTGATAACTGGCTTAGGTTTTCCCCGTCACATCCTTAAAGCTTGAAAAAAGCGGGATTTTGACATAGGGGCCACTTAATATGGTGGATTTGGTGATCTCTGTAATGGAGACACTCCTCTGCTTGGTTTTCCTTCCTTTCAGGGATATCTGGCTTTCATTGTGTTGTAGACTCCTAACTGAGACTTCACATTTATTTTGCATATTCCCATTTCCCAGCGAACTTTGCACTTCGGATTGCTGTGTTGAGACTCTTAAGTGAGGCTCCGCGTTGTTTTTCGTAGCTGGTCTCCCTTAGGAGATCAGCTATTGTTGTGTTTGGGTGGTCTCCAAGGCATTGCTCCCGGTTAGCCAGAATCCTGCTCCGCACTGATGAGGGCAACACCTCGAAACAGCTGTCTGTGGATGGATGACTGGCTTAGGTTTTCCCCGTCACATCCTTAAAGCTTGTAAAAAAGCGGGATCTTGACATAGGGGCCACTTAATATGGTGGATTTGGTGATCTCTGTAATGGAAACACCCCTTTGCTTGGTTTTCCTTCCTTTGAGGGATATCTGGCTTTCATTGTGTTGTAGACCCCATAACTGTGGCTCCACATTTATTTTGCATATTCCCTTTTCCCAGGGAACTTTGCACTTCGGATTGCTGTGTTGAGACTCTTAAGTGAGGCTCCGCGGTGTTTTTGTAGCTGGTCTCCCTGAGGAGATCAGCTATTGTTGTGTTTGGGTGGTCTCCGAGGCATTGCTCCCGGTTAGCCAGAATCCTACTCCGCACTGATGAGGGGCAACACTCGAAACAGCTGTCTGTGGATGGATAACTGGCTTAGGTTTTCCCCGTCACATCCTTAAAGCTTGTAAAAAAGCGGGATCTTGACATAGGGGCCACTTAATATGGTTGATTTGGTGATCTCTGTAATGGAGACACCCCTTTGCTTGGTTTTCCTTCCTTTGAGGGATATCTGGCTTTCATTGTGTTGTAGACCCATAACTGGAGCTCCACATTTATTTTGCATATTCCCTTTTCCCAGGGAACTTTGCACTTCGGATTGCTGTGTTGAGACTCTTAAGTGAGGCTCCGCGGTGTTTTTGTAGCTGGTCTCCCTAGGAGATCAGCTATTGTTGTGTTTGGGTGGTCTCCGAGGCATTGCTCCCGGTTAGCCAGAATCCTACTCCGCACTGATGAGGGCAACACCTCGAAACAGCTGTCTGTGGATGGATAACTGGCTTAGGTTTTCCCCGTCACATCCTTAAAGCTTGTAAAAAAGCGGGATCTTGACATAGGGGCCACTTAATATGGTGGATTTGGTGATCTCTGTAATGGAGACACCCCTTTGCTTAGTTTTCCTTCCTTTGAGGGATATCTGGCTTTCATTGTGTTGTAGACCCATAACTAGGGGCTCCACATTTATTTTGCATATTCCCTTTTCCCAGTGAACTTTGCACTTCGGATTGCTGTGTTGAGACTCTTAAGTGAGGCTCCTGCGGTGTTTTTGTAGCTGGTCTCCCTGAGGAGATCAGCTATTGTTGTGTTTGGGTGGTCTCCGAGGCATTGCTCCCGGTTAGCCAGAATCCTACTCTGCACTGATGAGGGCAACACCCCGAAACAGCTGTCTGTGGATGGATAACTGGCTTAGGTTTTCACCGTCACATCCTTAAAGCTTGTAAAAAAAGCGGGATCTTGACATAGGGGCCACTTAATATGGTGGATTTGGTGATCTCTGTAATGGAGACACCCCTTTGCTTGGTTTTCCTTCCTTTGAGGGATATCTGGCTTTCACTGTGTTGTAGACCCATAACTGGGGCTCCACGTTTATTTTGCATATTCCCTTTTCCCAGGGAACTTTGCACTTCGGATTGCTGTGTTGAGACTCTTAAGTGAGGCTCCGCAGTGTTTTTTGTGGCTGGTCTACCTGAGATCAGATATTGTTGTGTTTGGGTGGTCTCCGAGGCATTGCTCCCGGTTAGCCAGAATCCTACTCTGCACTGATGAGGGGCAACACCCCGAAACAGCAGTCTGTGGATGGATAACTGGCTTAGGTTTTCACTGTCACATCCTTAAAGCTTGTAAAAAAAAAAAGCGGGATCTTGACATAGGGGTCACTTAATATGGTGGATTTGGTGATCTCTGAAATGGAGACACCCCTTTGCTTGGTTTTCCTTCTTTTAAAGGATATCTGGCTTTCACTGTGTTGTAGACCCATAACTGGGGCTCCACGTTTATTTTGCATATTCCCTTTTCCCAGGGAACTTTGCACTTCGGATTGCTGTGTTGAGACTCTTAAGTGAGGCTCCGCAGTGTTTTTTGTGGCTGGTCTCCCTTAGGAGATCAGCTATTGTTGTGTTTGGGTGGTCTCCGAGGCATTGCTCCCGGTTAGCCAGAATCCTACTCCGCACTGATGAGGGGCAACACATCGAAACAGCTGTCTGTGGATGGATAACTGGCTTAGGTTTTCTCCGTCACATCCTTAAAGCTTGTAAAAAAAGCGGGATCTTGACATAGGGGCCACTTGATTTGGTTGATTTGGTGATCTCTGTAATGAAGACAGACATTTGCTTGGTTTTCCTTCCTTTGAGGGATATCTGGCTTTCACTGTGTTGTAGACCCATAACTGGGGCTCCACGTTTATTTTGCATATTCTTTTTTCCCAGGGAACTTTGCACTTCGGATTGCTGTGTTGAGACTCTTAAGTGAGGCTCCGCGGTGTTTTTTGTAGCTGGTCTCCCTGAGATCAGCTATTGTTGTTTTTGGGTGATCTCCGAGGCATTGCTCCCGGTTAGCCAGAATCCTACCCCGCATTGATGAGGGGCAACACCCCGAAACAGCTGTCTGTGGATGGATAAATAGCTTAGACTTTCCCCGTCACATCCTTATAGCTTGTAAAAAAAGCGGGATCTTGACATAGGGGCCACTTAATATGGTGGATTTGGTGATCTCTGAAATAGAGACACCCCTTTGCTTGGTTTTCCTTCCTTTGAAGGATATCTGGCTTTCATTGTGTTGTAGACCCATAACTGGGGCTCCACATTTATTTTGCATATTCCCTTTTCCCAGGGAACTTTGCACTTCGGATTGCTGTGTTGAGACTCTTAAGTGAGGCTCTGCGGTGTTTTGTAGCTGGTCTCCCTGAGGAGATCAGCTATTGTTGTGTTTGGGTGGTCTCCGAGGCATTGCTCCCGGTTAGCCAGAATCCTACTCCGCACTGATGAGGGGCAACACCCCGAAACAGCTGTCTGTGGATGGATAACTGGCTTAGGTTTTCCCGTCACATCCTTAAAGCTTGTAAAAAAGCGGGATCTTGACATAGGGGCCACTTAATATGGTGGATTTGGTGATCTCTGTAATGGAGACACCCCTTTGCTTGGTTTTCCTTCCTTTGAGGGATATCTGGCTTTCATTGTGTTGTAGACCCATAACTGGGGCTCCACATTTATTTTGCATATTCCCTTTTCCCAGGGAACTTTGCACTTCGGATTGCTGTGTTGAGACTCTTAAGTGAGGCTCCGCGGTGTTTTTGTGGCTGGTCTCCCTGAGATCAGCTATTGTTGTGTTTGGGTGGTCTCCGAGGCATTGCTCTCGGTTAGCCAGAATCCTACTCCGCACTGATGAGGGGCAACACCTCGAAACAGCTGTCTGTGGATGGATAACTGGCTTAGGTTTTCCCCGTCACATCCTTAAAGCTTGTAAAAAAGCGGGATCTTGACATAGGGGCCACTTAGTATGGTGGATTTGGTGATCTCTGTAATGGAGACACCCCTTTTGTTTGGTTTTCCTTCCTTTGAGGGATATCTGGCTTTCATTGTGTTGTAGACCCCATAACTGGTGCTCCACATTTATTTTGCATATTCCCTTTTCCCAGGGAACATTGCACTTCGGATTGCTGTGTTGAGACTCTTAAGTGAGGCTCCGCTGTGTTTTTTGTAGCTGGTCTCCCTGAGGAGATCAGCTATTGTTGTGTTTGGGTGGTCTCCGAGGCATTGCTCCCGGTTAGCCAGAATCCTACTCTGCACTGATGAGGGGCAACACCTCGAAACAGCTGTCTGTGGATGGATAACTGGCTTAGGTTTTCCCTGTCACATCCTTAAAGCTTGTAAAAAAGCGGGATCTTGACATAGGGGCCACTTAATATGGTGGATTTGGTGATCTCTGTAATGGAGACACCCCTTTGCTTGGTTTTCCTTCCTTTGAGGGATATCTGGCTTTCATTGTGTTGTAGACCCATAACTGGGGCTCCACATTTATTTTGCATATTCCCTTTTCCCAGGGAACTTTGCACTTCGGATTGCTGTGTTGAGACTCTTAAGTGAGGCTCCACGGTAGTTTCTGTAGCTGGTCTCCCTGAGGAGATCAGCTATTGTTGTGTTTGGGTGGTCTCCGAGGCATTGCTCCGGTTAGCCAGAATCATACTCTGCACTGATGAGGGGCAACACCCGAAACAGCTGTCTGTGGATGGATAACTGGCTTAGGTTTTCCCCGTCACATCCTTAAAGCTTGTAAAAAAAAGGCGGGATCTTGACATAGGGGCCACTTAATATGGTGGATTTGGTGATCTCTGTAATGGAGACACCCCTTTGCTTGGTTTTCCTTCCTTTGAGGGATATCTGGCTTTCATTGTGTTGTAGACCCATAACTGGGGCTCCACATTTATTTTGCATATTCCCTTTTCCCAGGGAACTTTGCACTTCGGCTTGCTGTGTTGAGACTCTTAAGTGAGGCTCCGCTGTGTTTTGTAGCTGGTCTCCCTGAGGAGATCAGCTATTGCTGTGTTTGGTTTGTCTCCGAGGCATTGCTCCCGGTTAGCCAGATTCCTACTCCGCACTGATGAGGGGCAACACCTCGAAACAGCTGTCTGTGGATGTATAACTGGCTTAGGTTTTCCCGTCACATCCTTAAAGCTTGTAAAAAGCGGGATCTTGACATAGGGGCCACTTAATATGGTGGATTTGGTGATCTCTGTAATGGAGACACCCCTTTGCTTGGTTTTCCTTCCTTTGAGGGATATCTGGCATTCATTGTGTTGTAGACCCATAACTGGGGCTCCGCATTTATTTTGCATATTCCCTTTTCCCAGGGAACTTTGCACTTCGGATTGCTGTGTTGAGACTCTTAAGTGAGGCTCCGCAGTGTTTTTGTAGCTGGTCTCCTGAGGAGATCAGCTATTGTTGTGTTTGGGTGGTCTTAGAGGCATTGCTCCCAGTTAGCCAGAATCCTACTCCTCACTGATGAGGGCAACACATCGAAACAGCTGTCTGTGGATGGATAACTGGCTTAGGTTTTCCCCGTCACATCCTTAAAGCTTGTAAAAACTAGCTGGATCTTAACATAGGGGCCATTTAATATGGTGGATTTGGTGATCTCTGTAATGGAGACACCCCTTTGCTTAGTTTTCCTTCCTTTGAGGGATATCTGGCATTCATTGTGTTGTAGACCCATAACTGGGGCTCCGCATTTATTTTGCATATTCCCTTTTCCCAGGGAACTTTGCACTTCGGATTGCTGTGTTGAGACTCTTAAGTGAGGCTCCGCGATGATTGTTGTAGCTGGTCTCGCTGAGGAGATGAGCTATTGTTGTGTTTGGGTGGTCTCCGAGGCATTGCTCCCGTTAGCCAGAATCCAACTCCGCACTGATGAGGGGCAACACCTCGAAACAGCTGTCTGTGCATGGATAACTGGCTTAGGTTTTCCCCGTCACATCCTTAAAGCTTGTAAAAAAGCTGGATCTTGACATAGGGGCCACTTAATATGGTGGATTTGGAGATCTCTGTAATGGAGACACCTCTTTGCTTGGTTTTCCTTCCTTTGAGGGATATCTGGCTTTCATTGTGTTGTAGACCCATAACTGGGGCTCCACATTTATTTTGCATATTTCCTTTTCCCAGGGAACTTTGCACTTCGGATTGCTGTGTTGAGACTCTTAAGTGAGGCTCCGCGGTGTTTTTGTAGCTGGTCTCCTGAGGAGATCAGCTATTGTTGTGTTTGGGTGGTCCCCGAGTCATTGCTCCCGGTTAGCCAGAATCCTACTCCGCACTGATGAGAGGCAACACCCTGAAACAGCTGTCTGTGGATGGATAACTGGCTTAGGTTTTCCCCGTCACATCCTTAAAGCTTGTAAAAAAGCGGGATCTTGACATAGGGGCCACTTAATATGGTGGATTTGGTGATCTCTGTAATGGAGACACCCCTTTGCTTGGTTTTCCTTCCTTTAAGGGATATCTGGCTTTCATTGTGTTGTAGACCCATAACTGGGGCTCCACATTTATTTTGCATATTCCCGTTTCCCAGGGAACCTTGCACTTTGGATTGCTGTGTTGAGACTCTTAAGTGAGGCTCTGCGGTGTTTTTGTAGCTGGTCTCCCTGAGGAGATCAGCTATTGTTGTCTTTGGGTGGTCTTAGAGGCATTGCTCCCGGTTAGCCAGAATCCTACTCCGTACTGATGAGGGGCAACACCCGAAACAGCTGTCTGTGGATGGATAACTGTCTTAGGTTTTCCCCGTCACATCCTTAAAGCTTGTAAAAAAGCGGGATCTTGACATAGGGGCCACTTAATATGGTGGATTTAGTGATCTCTGTAATGGAGACACCCCTTTGCTTGGTTTTCCTTCCTTTGAGGGATATCTGGCTTTCATTGTGTTGTAGACCCATAACTGGGGCTCCACATTTATTTTGCATTTTCCCTTTTCCCAGGGAACTTTGCACTTCGGCTTGCTGTGTTGAGACTCTTAAGTGAGGCTCCGCGGTGTTTTTTGTAGCTGGTCTCCCTGAGGAGATCAGCTATTGTTGTGTTTGGGTGGTATCCGAGGCATTGCTCCCGGTTAGCCAGAATCAAACTATGCACTGATGAGGGGCAACACCCGAAACAGCTGTCTGTGGATGGATAACTGGCTTAGGTTTTCCCCGTCACATCCTTAAAGCTTGCAAAAAGCGGGATCTTGACATAGGGGCCACTTAATATGATGGATTTGGAGATCTCTGTAATGGAGACACCTCTTTGCTTGGTTTTCCTTCCTTTGAGGGATATCTGGCTTTCATTGTGTTGTAGACCCATAACTGGGGCTCCACATTTATTTTGCATATTTCCTTTTCCCAGGGAACTTTGCACTTCGGATTGCTGTGTTGAGACTCTTAAGTGAGGCTCCGCGGTGTTTTGTAGCTGGTCTCCTGAGGAGATCAGCTATTGTTGTGTTTGGGTGGTCCCCGAGTCATTGCTCCCGGTTAGCCAGAATCCTACTCCGCACTGATGAGAGGCAACACCCTGAAACAGCTGTCTGTGGATGGATAACTGGCATAGGTTTTCCACGTCACATCCTTAAAGCTTGTAAAAAAAGCGGGATCTTGACATAGGGGCCACTTAATATGGTGGATTTGGTGATCTCTGTAATAGAGACACCCCTTTGCTTGGTTTTCCTTCCCTTAAGGGATATCTGGATTTCATTGTGTTGTAGACCCATAACTGGGGCTCCACATTTATTTTTGCATATTCCCGTTTCCCAGTGAACCTTGCACTTTGGATTGCTGTGTTGAGACTCTTATGTGAGGCTCCGCGGTGTTTTTTGTAGCTGGTCTCCCTGAGTAGATCAGCTATTGTTGTCTTTGGGTGGTCTTAGAGGCATTGCTCCCGGTTAGCCAGAATCCAACTCCGCACTGATGAGGGGCAACACCCCGAAACAGCTGTCTGTGGATGGATAACAGTCTTAGGTTTTCCCCGTCACATCCTTAAAGCTTGTAAAAAAAGCGGGATCTTGACATAGGGGCCACTTAATATGGTGGATTTAGTGATGTCTGTAATGGAGACACCCCTTTGCTTGGTTTTCCTTCCTTTGAGGGATATCTGGCTTTCATTGTGTTGTAGACCCATAACTGTGGCTCCACATTTATTTTGCATATTCCCTTTTCCCAGGGAACTTTGCACTTCGGCTTGCTGTGTTGAGACTCTAAAGTGAGGCTCCGCTGTGTTTTTTGTAGCTGGTCTCCCTGAGGAGATCAGCTATTGCTGTGTTTGGTTTTCTCCGAGGCATTGCTCCCGGTTAGCCAGATTCCTACTCCGCACTGATGAGGGGCAACACCCCGAAACAGCTGTCTGTGGATGTATAACTGGCTTAGGTTTTCCCCGTCACATCCTTAAAGCTTGTAAAAAAGCGGGATCTTGACATAGGGGCCACTTAATATGGTGGATTTGGTGATCTCTGTAATGGAGACACCCCTTTGCTTGGTTTTCCTTCCTTTGAGGGATATCTGGCATTCATTGTGTTGTAGACCCATAACTGGGGCTCCGCATTTATTTTGCATATTCCCTTTTCCCAGGAAACTTTGCACTTCGGATTGCTGTGTTGAGACTCTTAAGTGAGGCTCTGCAGTGTTTTTGTAGCTGGTCTCCCTGAGGAGATCAGCTATTGTTGTGTTTGGGTGGTCTTAGAGGCATTGCTCCCAGTTAGCCAGAATCCTACTCCTCACTGATGAGGGGCAACACATCGAAACAGCTGTCTGTGGATGGATAACTGGCTTAGGTTTTCCCCGTCACATTTTTAAAGCTTGTAAAAAAGCTGGATGTTGACATAGGGGCCACTTAATATGGTGGATTTGGTGATCTCTGTAATGGAGACACCCCTTTGCTTTGTTTTCCTTCCTTTGAGGGATATCTGGCTTTCATTGTGTTGTAGACCCATAACTGGGGCTCCACATTTATTTTGCATATTCCCTTTTCCCAGGGAACTTTGCACTTCGGATTGCTGTGTTGAGACTCTTAAGTGAGGCTCCGCGGTGCTTTTTGTAGCTGGTCTCCCTGAGGAGATCAGCTATTGTTGTGTTTGGGTGGTCTCCGAGGCATTGCTCCCGGTTAGCCAGAATCCTACTCTGCACTGATGAGGGGCAACACCTCGAAACAGCTGTCTGTGGATGGATAACTGGCTTAGGTTTTCCCCGTCACATCCTTAAAGCTTGTAAAAAAGCGGGATCTTGACATAGTGGCCACTTAATATGGTGGATTTGGTGATCTCTGTAATGGAGACACCCTTTGCTTGGTTTTCCTTCCTTTGAGGGATATCTGGCTTTCATTGTGTTGTAGACCCATAACTGGGGCTCCACATTTATTTTGCATATTTCCTTTTCCCAGGGAACTTTGCACTTCGGATTGCTGTGTTGAGACTCTTAAGTGTGGCTCCGCGGTGTTTTTGTAGCTGGTCTCCCTGAGGAGATCAGCTATTGTTGTGTTTGGGTGGTCTCCGAGGCATTGCTCCCGGTTAGCCAGAATCCTACTCCGCACTGATGAGAGGCAACACCTCGAAACAGCTGTCTGTGGATGGATAACTGGCTTAGGTTTTCCCGTCACATCCTTAAAGCTTGTAAAAAAGCGGGATCTTGACATAGGGGCCACTTAATATGGTGGATTTGGTGATCTCTGTAATGGAGACACCCCTTTGCTTGGTTTTCCTTCCTTTGAGGGATATCTGGCTTTCATTGTGTTGTAGACCCATAACTGGGGCTCCACATTTATTTTGCATATTCCCTTTTCCCAGGGAACTTTGCACTTCGGATTGCTGTGTTGAGACTCTTAAGTGAGGCTCCGCGGTGCTTTTTGTAGCTGGTCTCCCTGAGGAGATCAGCTATTGTTGTGTTTGGGTGGTCTCCGAGGCATTGCTCCCGGTTAGCCAGAATCCTACTCCGCACTGATGAGGGGCAACACCTCGAAACAGCTGTCTGTGGATGGATAACTGGCTTAGGTTTTCCCAGTCACATCCTTAAAGCTTGTAAAAAAGCGGGATCTTGACATAGGGGCCACTTAATATGGTGGATTTGGTGATCTCTGTAATGGAGACACCCCTTTGCTTGGTTTTCCTTCCTTTGAGGGATATCTGGCTTTCATTGTGTTGTAGACCCATAACTGGGGCTCCACATTTATTTTGCATATTCCTTTTCCCAGGGAACTTTGCACTTCGGATTGCTGTGTTGAGACTCTTAAGTGAGGCTCCGCAGTGTTTTTGTAGCTGGTCTCCCTGAGGAGATCAGCTATTGTTGTGTTTGGGTGGTCTCCGAGGCATTGCTCCCGGTTAGCCAGAATCCTACTCCGCACTGATGAGGGGCAACACCCCGAAACAGCTGTCTGTGGATGGATAACTGGCTTAGGTTTTCCCCGTCACATCCTTAAAGCTTGTAAAAAAGCGGATCTTGACATAGGGGCCACTTAATATGGTGGATTTGGTGATCTCTGTAATGGAGACACCCTTTGCTTGGTTTTCCTTCCTTTGAGGGATATCTGGCTTTCATTGTGTTGTAGACCCATAACTGGGGCTCCACATTTATTTTGCATATTCCCTTTTCCCAGGGAACTTTGCACTTCGGATTGCTGTGTTGAGACTCTTAAGTGAGGCTCCGCAGTGTTTTTGTAGCTGGTCTCCTGAGGAGATCAGCTATTGTTGTGTTTGGGTGGTCTCCGAGGCATTGCTCCCGGTTAGCCAGAATCCTACTCTGCACTGATGAGGGGCAACACCTCGAAACAGCTGTCTGTGGATGGATAACTGGCTTAGGTTTTCCCTGTCACATCCTTAAAGCTTGTAAAAAGCGGGATCTTGACATAGGGCCACTTAATATGGTGGATTTGGTGATCTCTGTAATGGAGACACCCCTTTGCTTGGTTTTCCTTCCTTTGAGGGATATCTGGCTTTCATTGTGTTGTAGACCCATAACTGGGGCTCCACATTTATTTTGCATATTCCTTTTCCCAGGGAACTTTGCACTTCGGATTGCTGTGTTGAGACTCTTAAGTGAGGCTCGCGGTAGCTTTTGTAGCTGGTCTCCTGAGGAGATCAGCTATTGTTGTGTTTGGGTGGTCTCCGAGGCATTGCTCCCGGTTAGCCAGAATCCTACTCCGCACTGATGAGGGGCAACACCCGAAACAGCTGTCTGTGGATGGATAACTGGCTTAGGTTTTCCCCGTCACATCCTTAAAGCTTGTAAAAAAGCGGGATCTTGACATAGGGGCCACTTAATATGGTGGATTTGGTGATCTCTGTAATGGAGACACCCCTTGCTTGGTTTTCCTTCCTTTGAGGGATATCTGGCTTTCATTGTGTTGTAGACCCATAACTGGGGCTCCACATTTATTTTGCATATTCCCTTTTCCCAGGGAACTTTGCACTTCGGATTGCTGTGTTGAGACTCTTAAGTGAGGCTCCGCGGTGTTTTTGTAGCTGGTCTCCCTGAGGAGATCAGCTATTGTTGTGTTTGGGTGGTCTCCGAGGCATTGCTCCCGGTTAGCCAGAATCCTACTCCGCACTGATGAGGGGCAACACCTCGAAACAGCTGTCTGTGGATGGATAACTGGCTTAGGTTTTCCCGTCACATCCTTAAAGCTTGTAAAAAAGCGGGATCTTGACATAGGGGCCACTTAATATGGTGGATTTGGTGATCTCTGTAATGGAGACACCCTTTGCTTGGTTTTCCTTCCTTTGAGGGATATCTGGCTTTCATTGTGTTGTAGACCCATAACTGGGGCTCCACATTTATTTTGCATATTCCCTTTTCCCAGGGAACTTTGCACTTCGGATTGCTGTGTTGAGACTCTTAAGTGAGGCTCCGCAGTGTTTTTTGTAGCTGGTCTCCTGAGGAGATCAGCTATTGTTGTGTTTGGGTGGTCTCCGAGGCATTGCTCCCGGTTAGCCAGAATCCTACTCCGCACTGATGAGGGGCAACACCCCGAAACAGCTGTCTGTGGATGGATAACTGGCTTAGGTTTTCCCTGTCACATCCTTAAAGCTTGTAAAAAAGCGGGATCTTGACATAGGGGCCACTTAATATGGTGGATTTGGTGATCTCTGTAATGGAGACACCCCTTTGCTTGGTTTTCCTTCCTTTGAGGGATATCTGGCTTTCATTGTGTTGTAGACCCATAACTGGGGCTCCACATTTATTTTGCATATTCCCTTTTCCCAGGGAACTTTGCACTTCGGATTGCTGTGTTGAGACTCTTAAGTGAGGCTCCGCGGTGTTTTTTGTAGCTGGTCTCCTGAGGAGATCAGCTATTGTTGTGTTTGGGTGGTCTCCGAGGCATTGCTCCAGGTTAGCCAGAATCCTACTCCGCACTGATGAGGGGCAACACCCCGAAACAGCTGTCTGTGGATGGATAACTGGCTTAGGTTTTCCCCGTCACATCCTTAAAGCTTGTAAAAAAGCGGATCTTGACATAGGGGCCACTTAATATGGTGGATTTGGTGATCTCTGTAATGGAGACACCCTTGCTTGGTTTTCCTTCCTTTGAGGGATATCTGGCTTTCATTGTGTTGTAGACCCATAACTGGGGCTCCACATTTATTTTGCATATTCCCTTTTCCCAGGGAACTTTGCACTTCGGATTGCTGTGTTGAGACTCTTAAGTGAGGCTCCGCGGTGTTTTTGTAGCTGGTCTCCCTGAGGAGATCAGCTATTGTTGTGTTTGGGTGGTCTCCGAGGCATTGCTCCCGGTTAGCCAGAATCCTACTCCGCACTGATGAGGGGCAACACCCGAAACAGCTGTCTGTGGATGGATAACTGGCTTAGGTTTTCCCCGTCACATCCTTAAAGCTTGTAAAAAAGCGGGATCTTGACATAGGGGCCACTTAATATGGTGGATTTGGTGATCTCTGTAATGGAGACACCCCTTTGCTTGGTTTTCCTTCCTTTGAGGGATATCTGGCTTTCATTGTGTTGTAGACCCATAACTGGGGCTCCACATTTATTTTGCATATTCCCTTTTCCCAGGGAACTTTGCACTTCGGATTGCTGTGTTGAGACTCTTAAGTGAGGCTCCGCTAGTGTTTTTGTAGCTGGTCTCCTGAGGAGATCAGCTATTGTTGTGTTTGGGTGGTCTCCGAGGCATTGCTCCCGGTTAGCCAGAATCCTACTCCGCACTGATGAGGGGCAACACCCGAAACAGCTGTCTGTGGATGGATAACTGGCTTAGGTTTTCCCGTCACATCCTTAAAGCTTGTAAAAAAGCGGGATCTTGACATAGGGGCCACTTAATATGGTGGATTTGGTGATCTCTGTAATGGAGACACCCCTTTGCTTGGTTTTCCTTCCTTTGAGGGATATCTGGCTTTCATTGTGTTGTAGACCCATAACTGGGGCTCCACATTTATTTTGCATATTCCCTTTTCCCAGGGAACTTTGCACTTCGGATTGCTGTGTTGAGACTCTTAAGTGAGGCTCCTGCAGTGTTTTTGTAGCTGGTCTCCCTGAGGAGATCAGCTATTGTTGTGTTTGGGTGGTCTCCGAGGCATTGCTCCCGGTTAGCCAGAATCCTACTCCGCACTGATGAGGGGCAACACCTCGAAACAGCTGTCTGTGGATGGATAACTGGCTTAGGTTTTCCCCGTCACATCCTTAAAGCTTGTAAAAAAGCGGGATCTTGACATAGGGGCCACTTAATATGGTGGATTTGGTGATCTCTGTAATGGAGACACCCCTTTGCTTGGTTTTCCTTCCTTTGAGGGATATCTGGCTTTCATTGTGTTGTAGACCCATAACTGGGGCTCCACATTTATTTTGCATATTCCCTTTTCCCAGGGAACTTTGCACTTCGGATTGCTGTGTTGAGACTCTTAAGTGAGGCTCCGCTGGTGTTTTTGTAGCTGGTCTCCCTGAGGAGATCAGCTATTGTTGTGTTTGGGTGGTCTCCGAGGCATTGCTCCCGGTTAGCCAGAATCCTACTCCGCACTGATGAGGGGCAACACCCCGAAACAGCTGTCTGTGGATGGATAACTGGCTTAGGTTTTCCCGTCACATCCTTAAAGCTTGTAAAAAAGCGGGATCTTGACATAGGGGCCACTTAATATGGTGGATTTGGTGATCTCTGTAATGGAGACACCACTTTGCTTGGTTTTCCTTCCTTTGAGGGATATCTGGCTTTCATTGTGTTGTAGACCCATAACTGGGGCTCCACATTTATTTTGCATATTCCCTTTTCCCAGGGAACTTTGCACTTCGGATTGCTGTGTTGAGACTCTTAAGTGAGGCTCCGCGTGTGTTTTGTAGCTGGTCTCCTGAGGAGATCAGCTATTGTTGTGTTTGGGTGGTCTCCGAGGCATTGCTCCCGGTTAGCCAGAATCCTACTCCGCACTGATGAGGGGCAACACTCGAAACAGCTGTCTGTGGATGGATAACTGGCTTAGGTTTTCCCCGTCACATCCTTAAAGCTTGTAAAAAAGCGGGATCTTGACATAGGGGCCACTTAATATGGTGGATTTGGTGATCTCTGTAATGGAGACACCCTTTGCTTGGTTTTCCTTCCTTTGAGGGATATCTGGCTTTCATTGTGTTGTAGACCCATAACTGGGGCTCCACATTTATTTTGCATATTCCCTTTTCCCAGGGAACTTTGCACTTCGGATTGCTGTGTTGAGACTCTTAAGTGAGGCTCCGCGGTGTTTTTGTAGCTGGTCTCCTGAGGAGATCAGCTATTGTTGTGTTTGGGTGGTCTCCGAGGCATTGCTCCCGGTTAGCCAGAATCCTACTCCGCACTGATGAGGGGCAACACCTCGAAACAGCTGTCTGTGGATGGATAACTGGCTTAGGTTTTCCCCGTCACATCCTTCAAGCTTGTAAAAAAGCGGGATCTTGACATAGGGGCCACTTAATATGGTGGATTTGGTGATCTCTGTAATGGAGACACCCCTTTGCTTGGTTTTCCTTCCTTTGAGGGATATCTGGCTTTCATTGTGTTGTAGACCCATAACTGGGGCTCCACATTTATTTTGCATATTCCCTTTTCCCAGGGAACTTTGCACTTCGGATTGCTGTGTTGAGACTCTTAAGTGAGGCTCCGCAGTGTTTTTGTAGCTGGTCTCCTGAGGAGATCAGCTATTGTTGTGTTTGGGTGGTCTCCGAGGCATTGCTCCCGGTTAGCCAGAATCCTACTCCGCACTGATGAGGGGCAACACCTCGAAACAGCTGTCTGTGGATGGATAACTGGCTTAGGTTTTCCCCGTCACATCCTTAAAGCTTGTAAAAAAGCGGGATCTTGACATAGGGGCCACTTAATATGGTGGATTTGGTGATCTCTGTAATGGAGACACCACTTTGCTTGGTTTTCCTTCCTTTGAGGGATATCTGGCTTTCATTGTGTTGTAGACCCATAACTGGGGCTCCACATTTATTTTGCATATTCCCTTTTCCCAGGGAACTTTGCACTTCGGATTGCTGTGTTGAGACTCTTAAGTGAGGCTCTGCAGTGTTTTTTGTAGCTGGTCTCCCTGAGGAGATCAGCTATTGTTGTGTTTGGGTGGTCTCCGAGGCATTGCTCCCGGTTAGCCAGAATCCTACTCCGCACTGATGAGGGGCAACACCCTGAAACAGCTGTCTGTGGATGGATAACTGGCTTAGGTTTTCCCCGTCACATCCTTAAAGCTTGTAAAAAAGCGGGATCTTGACATAGGGGCCACTTAATATGGTGGATTTGGTGATCTCTGTAATGGAGACACCCCTTTGCTTGGTTTTCCTTCCTTTGAGGGATATCTGGCTTTCATTGTGTTGTAGACCCATAACTGGGGCTCCACATTTATTTTGCATATTCCCTTTTCCCAGGGAACTTTGCACTTCGGATTGCTGTGTTGAGACTCTTAAGTGAGGCTCCGCGGTGTTTTTGTAGCTGGTCTCCTGAGGAGATCAGCTATTGTTGTGTTTGGGTGGTCTCCGAGGCATTGCTCCCGGTTAGCCAGAATCCTACTCCGCACTGATGAGGGGCAACACCCCGAAACAGCTGTCTGTGGATGGATAACTGGCTTAGGTTTTCCCTGTCACATCCTTAAAGCTTGTAAAAAGCGGGATCTTGACATAGGGGCCACTTAATATGGTGGATTTGGTGATCTCTGTAATGGAGACACCCCTTTGCTTGGTTTTCCTTCCTTTGAGGGATATCTGGCTTTCATTGTGTTGTAGACCCATAACTGGGGCTCCACATTTATTTTGCATATTCCCTTTTCCCAGGGAACTTTGCACTTCGGATTGCTGTGTTGAGACTCTTAAGTGAGGCTCCGCGGTGTTTTTGTAGCTGGTCTCCCTGAGGAGATCAGCTATTGTTGTGTTTGGGTGGTCTCCGAGGCATTGCTCCCGGTTAGCCAGAATCCTACTCCGCACTGATGAGGGGCAACACCTCGAAACAGCTGTCTGTGGATGGATAACTGGCTTAGGTTTTCCCGTCACATCCTTAAAGCTTGTAAAAAAAGCGGGATCTTGACATAGGGGCCACTTAATATGGTGGATTTGGTGATCTCTGTAATGGAGACACCCCTTTGCTTGGTTTTCCTTCCTTTGAGGGATATCTGGCTTTCATTGTGTTGTAGACCCATAACTGGGGCTCCACATTTATTTTGCATATTCCTTTTCCCAGGGAACTTTGCACTTCGGATTGCTGTGTTGAGACTCTTAAGTGAGGCTCCGCAGTGTTTTTTGTAGCTGGTCTCCTGAGGAGATCAGCTATTGTTGTGTTTGGGTGGTCTCCGAGGCATTGCTCCCGGTTAGCCAGAATCCTACTCCGCACTGATGAGGGGCAACACCCGAAACAGCTGTCTGTGGATGGATAACTGGCTTAGGTTTTCCCCGTCACATCCTTAAAGCTTGTAAAAAAGCGGGATCTTGACATAGGGGCCACTTAATATGGTGGATTTGGTGATCTCTGTAATGGAGACACCCCTTTGCTTGGTTTTCCTTCCTTTGAGGGATATCTGGCTTTCATTGTGTTGTAGACCCATAACTGGGGCTCCACATTTATTTTGCATATTCCCTTTTCCCAGGGAACTTTGCACTTCGGATTGCTGTGTTGAGACTCTTAAGTGAGGCTCCGCGGTGTTTTTGTAGCTGGTCTCCCTGAGGAGATCAGCTATTGTTGTGTTTGGGTGGTCTCCGAGGCATTGCTCCCGGTTAGCCAGAATCCTACTCCGCACTGATGAGGGGCAACACCCGAAACAGCTGTCTGTGGATGGATAACTGGCTTAGGTTTTCCCCGTCACATCCTTAAAGCTTGTAAAAAAAGCGGGATCTTGACATAGGGGCCACTTAATATGGTGGATTTGGTGATCTCTGTAATGGAGACACCCTTTGCTTGGTTTTCCTTCCTTTGAGGGATATCTGGCTTTCATTGTGTTGTAGACCCATAACTGGGGCTCCACATTTATTTTGCATATTCCCTTTTCCCAGGGAACTTTGCACTTCGGATTGCTGTGTTGAGACTCTTAAGTGAGGCTCCGCGGTGTTTTTGTAGCTGGTCTCCTGAGGAGATCAGCTATTGTTGTGTTTGGGTGGTCTCCGAGGCATTGCTCCCGGTTAGCCAGAATCCTACTCCGCACTGATGAGGGGCAACACACCGAAACAGCTGTCTGTGGATGGATAACTGGCTTAGGTTTTTCCTGTCACATCCTTAAAGCTTGTAAAAAAGCGGGATCTTGACATAGGGGCCACTTAATATGGTGGATTTGGTGATCTCTGTAATGGAGACACCCTTTTGCTTGGTTTTCCTTCCTTTGAGGGATATCTGGCTTTCATTGTGTTGTAGACCCATAACTGGGGCTCCACATTTATTTTGCATATTCCCTTTTCCCAGGGAACTTTGCACTTCGGATTGCTGTGTTGAGACTCTTAAGTGTGGCTCCGCTGGTGTTTTTGTAGCTGGTCTCCTGAGGAGATCAGCTATTGTTGTGTTTGGGTGGTCTCCGAGGCATTGCTCCCGGTTAGCCAGAATCCTACTCCGCACTGATGAGGGGCAACACCCCGAAACAGCTGTCTGTGGATGGATAACTGGCTTAGGTTTTCCCTGTCACATCCTTAAAGCTTGTAAAAAAAGCGGGATCTTGACATAGTGGCCACTTAATATGGTGGATTTGGTGATCTCTGTAATGGAGACACCCCTTTGCTTAGTTTTCCTTCCTTTGAGGGATATCTGGCTTTCATTGTGTTGTAGACCCATAACTGGGGCTCCACATTTATTTTGCATATTCCCTTTTCCCAGGGAACTTTGCACTTCGGATTGCTGTGTTGAGACTCTTAAGTGTGGCTCCGCGGTGTTTTTGTAGCTGGTCTCCTGAGGAGATCAGCTATTGTTGTGTTTGGGTGGTCTCCGAGGCATTGCTCCAGGTTAGCCAGAATCCTACTCTGCACTGATGAGGGGCAACACCCGAAACAGCTATCTGTGGATGGATAACTGGCTTAGGTTTTCCCCGTCACATCCTTAAAGCTTGTAAAAAAAGCGGGATCTTGACATAGTGGCCACTTAATATGGTGGATTTGGTGATCTCTGTAATGGAGACACCCTTTGCTTGGTTTTCCTTCCTTTGAGGGATATCTGGCTTTCATTGTGTTGTAGACCCATAACTGGGGCTCCACATTTATTTTGCATATTCCCTTTTCCCAGGGAACTTTGCACTTCGGATTGCTGTGTTGAGACTCTTAAGTGAGGCTCCGCGGTGTTTTTGTAGCTGGTCTCCTGAGGAGATCAGCTATTGTTGTGTTTGGGTGGTCTCCGAGGCATTGCTCCCGGTTAGCCAGAATCCTACTCCGCACTGATGAGGGGCAACACCCCGAAACAGCTGTCTGTGGATGGATAACTGGCTTAGGTTTTCCCTGTCACATCCTTAAAGCTTGTAAAAAAGCGGGATCTTGACATAGGGGCCACTTAATATGGTGGATTTGGTGATCTCTGTAATGGAGACACCCCTTTGCTTGGTTTTCCTTCCTTTGAGGGATATCTGGCTTTCATTGTGTTGTAGACCCATAACTGGGGCTCCACATTTATTTTGCATATTCCCTTTTCCCAGGGAACTTTGCACTTCGGATTGCTGTGTTGAGACTCTTAAGTGTGGCTCCGCGGTGTTTTTGTAGCTGGTCTCCCTGAGGAGATCAGCTATTGTTGTGTTTGGGTGGTCTCCGAGGCATTGCTCCCGGTTAGCCAGAATCCTACTCTGCACTGATGAGGGGCAACACCCCGAAACAGCTATCTGTGGATGGATAACTGGCTTAGGTTTTCCCTGTCATATCCTTAAAGCTTGTAAAAAAAAGCGGGATCTTGACATAGTGGCCACTTAATATGGTGGATTTGGTGATCTCTGTATTGGAGACACCCCTTTGCTTGGTTTTCCTTCCTTTGAGGGATATCTGGCTTTCATTGTGTTGTAGACCCATAACTGGGGCTCCACATTTATTTTGCATATTCCCTTTTCCCAGGGAACTTTGCACTTCGGATTGCTGTGTTGAGACTCTTAAGTGAGGCTCTGCGGTGTTTTTGTAGCTGGTCTCCCTGAGGAGATCAGCTATTGTTGTGTTTGGGTGGTCTCCGAGGCATTGCTCCCGGTTAGCCAGAATCCTACTCCGCACTGATGAGGGGCAACACCCCGAAACAGCTGTCTGTGGATGGATAACTGGCTTAGGTTTTTCCCGTCACATCCTTCAAGCTTGTAAAAAAACGGGATCTTGACATAGGGGCCACTTAATATGGTGGATTTGGTGATCTCTGTAATGGAGACACCTCTTTGCTTGGTTTTCCTTCCTTTGAGGGATATCTGGCTTTCATTGTGTTGTAGACCCATAACTGGGGCTCCACATTTATTTTGCATATTCCCTTTTCCCAGGGAACTTTGCACTTTGGATTGCTGTGTTGAGACTCTTAAGTGAGGCTCCGCGGTGTTTTTGTAGCTGGTCTCCCTGAGGAGATCAGCTATTGTTGTGTTTGGGTGGTCTCCGAGGCATTGCTCCCGGTTAGCCAGAATCCTACTCCGCACTGATGAGTGGCAACACCACGAAACAGCTGTCTGTGGATGGATAACTGGCTTAGGTTTTCCCGTCACATCCTTAAAGCTTGTAAAAAAGCGAGATCTTCACATAGGGGCCACTTAATATGGTGGATTTGGTGATCTCTGTAATGGAGACACCCCTTTGCTTGGTTTTCCTTCCTTTGAGGGATATCTGGCTTTCATTGTGTTGTAGACCCATAACTGGTGCTCCACATTTACTTTGCATATTCCCTTTTCCCAGGAAATTTTGCACTTCGGATTGCTGTGTTGAGACTCTTAAGTGTGGCTCCGCGGTGTTTTTTGTAGCTGGTCTCCCTGAGGAGATCAGCTATTGTTGTGTTTGGGTGGTCCCGAGTCATTGCTCCCGGTTAGCCAGAATCCTACTCCGCACTGATGAGTGGCAACACCACGAAACAGCTGTCTGTGGATGGATAACTGGCTTAGGTTTTTCCCGTCACATCCTTCAAGCTTGTAAAAAAGCGGGATCTTGACATAGGGGCCACTTAATATGGTGGATTTGGTGATCTCTGTAATGGAGACACCCCTTTGCTTGGTTTTCCTTCCTTTGAGGGATATCTGGCTTTCATTGTGTTGTAGACCCATAACTGGGGCTCCACATTTATTTTGCATATTCCATTTTCCCAGGGAATTTTGCACTTCGGATTGCTGTGTTTAGACTCTTAAGTGTGGCTCAGCGGTGTTTTTGTAGCTGGTCTCCCTGAGGAGATCAGCTATTGTTGTGTTTGGGTGGTCTCCGAGGCATTGCTCCCGGTTAGCCAGAATCCTACTCCGCACTGATGAGGGGCAACACCCGAAACAGCTATCTGTGGATGGATAACTGGCTTAGGTTTTCCCGTCACATCCTTAAAGCTTGTAAAAAAAGCGGGATCTTGACATAGTGGCCACTTAATATGGTGGATTTGGTGATCTCTGTAATGGAGACACCATTTTGCTTGGTTTTCCTTCCTTTGAGGGATATCTGGCTTTCATTGTGTTGTAGACCCATAACTGGGGCTCCACATTTATTTTGCATATTCCCTTTTCCCAGGGA
This sequence comes from Bufotes viridis, assembly GCA_033119425.1. Lineage (NCBI taxonomy): Eukaryota > Metazoa > Chordata > Amphibia > Anura > Bufonidae > Bufotes > Bufotes viridis. The sequence goes on along the minus strand of JAKVIS010000489.1, from coordinate 26,051 downwards.
ACTTTGCACTTCGGATTGCTGTGTTGAGACTCTTAAGTGAGGCTCCGCGGTGTTTTTGTAGCTGGTCTCCCTGAGGAGATCAGCTATTGTTGTGTTTGGGTGGTCTCCGAGGCATTGCTCCCGGTTAGCCAGAATCCTACTCCGCACTGATGAGGGCAACACCCCGAAACAGCTGTCTGTGGATGGATAACTGGCTTAGGTTTTCCCGTCACATCCTTCAAGCTTGTAAAAAAGCGGGATCTTGACATAGGGGCCACTTAATATGGTGGATTTGGTGATCTCTGTAATGGAGACACCCCTTTGCTTGGTTTTCCTTCCTTTGAGGGATATCTGGCTTTCATTGTGTTGTAGACCCATAACTGGGGCTCCACATTTATTTTGCATATTCCCTTTTCCCAGGTAATTTTGCACTTCGGATTGCTGTGTTTAGACTCTTAAGTGTTGCTCTGCGGTGGTTTTTGTAGCTGGTCTCCCTGATTAGATCAGCTATTGTTGTGTTTGGGTGGTCTCCAAGGCATTGCTCCCGGTTAGCCAGAATCCTACTCCGCACTGATGAGGGGCAACACCCCAAAACAGCTGTCTGTGGATGGATAACTGGCTTTGGTTTTCCCTGTCACATCCTTAAAGCTTGTAAAAAAAAGCGGGATCTTGACATAGGGGCCACTTAATATGGTGGATTTGGTGATCTTTGTAATGGAGACACCCCTTTGCTTGGTTTCCCTTCCTTTGAGGGATATCTGGCTTTCATTGTGTTGTAGACCCATAACTGGGGCTCCACATTAATTTTGCATATTCCCTTTTCCCAGGGAGCTTTGCACTTTGGATTGCTGTGTTGAGACTCTTAAGTGAGGCTCCGCAGTGTTTTTTGTAGCTGGTCTCCCTGAGGAGATAGCTATAGTTGTGTTTGGGTGGTCTCCGAGGCATTGCTCCCGGCAGCCAGAATCCTACTCCGCACTGATGAGTGGCAACACCACGTAACAGCTGTCTGTCTATGGATAACTGGCTTAGGTTTTCCCCATCACATCCTTAAAGCTTTTAAAACAAGCGAGATCTTCACATAGGGGCCACTTAATATGGTGGATTTAGTGATCTTTGTAATGGAGACACCCCTTTGATTGGTTTCCCTTCCTTTGAGGGATATCTGGCTTTCATTGTGTTGTAGACCCATAACTGGGGCTCCAATTTATTTTGCATATTCCCTTTTCCCAGGGAGCTTTGCACTTTGGATTGCTGTGTTGAGACTCTTAAGTGTGGCTCTGCGGTGTTTTTTGTAGCTGGTCTCCCTGAGGAGATCAGCTATTGTTGTGTTTGGGTGGACTCCGAGGCATTGCTCCCGCTTAGCCAGAATCCTACTCTGCACTGATGAGGGGCAACACCGCGAAACAGCTGTCTGTGGATGGATAACTGGCTTAGGTTTTCCCTGTCATATCCTTAAAGCTTGTAAAAAAAAAAGCAGGATCTTGACATAGGGGCCACTTAATATGGTGGATTTGGTGATCTCTGTAATGGAGACACCCCTTTGCTTGGTTTTCCTTCCTTTGAGGGATATCTGGCTTTCATTGTGTTGTAGACCCATAACTGGGGCTCCACATTTATTTTGCATATTCCCTTTTCTCAGGGAATTTTGCACTTCGGATTGCTGTGTTGAGACTCTTAAGTGTGGCTCCGCGGTGTTTTTTGTAGCTGGTCTCCCTGAGGAGATCAGCTATTGTTGTGTTTGGGTGGACTCCGAGGCATTGCTCCCGCTTAGCCAGAATCCTACTCTGCACTGATGAGGGGCAACACCCCGAAACAGCTGTCTGTGGATGGATAACTGGCATAAGTTTTCCCCGTCACATCCTTCAAGCTTGTAAAAAAGCGGGATCTTGACATAGGGGCCACTTAATATGGTGGATTTGGTGATCTCTGTAATGGAGACACCCCTTTGCTTGGTTTTCCTTCCTTTGAGGGATATCTGGCTTTCATTGTGTTGTAGACCCATAACTGGGGCTCCACATTTATTTTGCATATTCCCTTTTCCCAGGGAACTTTGCACTTTGGATTGCTGTGTTGAGACTCTTAAGTGTGGCTCCGCGGTGTTTTTGTAGCTGGTCTCCCTGAGGAGATCAGCTATTGTTATGTTTGGGTGGTCTCCGAGGCATTGCTCCCGGTTAGCTAGAATCCTACTCCGCACTGATGAGGGCAACACCCCGAAACAGCTGTCTGTGGATGGATAACTGGCTTAGGTTTTCCCCTTCACATCCTTATAAGCTTGTTAAAAAATCGGGATCTTGACATAGGGGCCACTTAATATGGTGGATTTGGTGATCTCTGTAATGGAGACACCCTTTGCTTGGTTTTCCTTCCTTTGAGGGATATCTGGCTTTCATTGTGTTGTAGACCCATAACTGGGGCTCCACATTTATTTTGCATATTCCCTTTCCCAGGGAACTTTGCACTTTGGATTGCTGTGTTGAGACTCTTAAGTGAGGCTCTGCGGTGTTTTTGTAGCTGGTCTCCCTGAGGAGATCAGCTATTGTTGTGTTTGGGTGGTCTCCGAGGCATTGCTCCCGGTTAGCCAGAATCCTACTCCGCACTGATGAGTGGCAACACCACGAAACAGCTGTCTGTGGATGGATAACTGGCTTAGGTTTTTCCCGTCACATCCTTCAAGCTTGTAAAAAAGCGGGATCTTGACATAGGGGCCACTTAATATGGTGGATTTGGTGATCTCTGTAATGGAGACACCCCTTTGCTTGGTTTTCCTTCCTTTGAGGGATATCTGGCTTTCATTGTGTTGTAGACCCATAACTGGGGCTCCACATTTATTTTGCATATTCCCTTTTCCCAGGGAATTTTGCACTTCGGATTGCTGTGTTGAGACTCTTAAGTGTGGCTCTGCGGTGTTTTTGTAGCTGGTCTCCTGAGGAGATCAGCTATTGTTGTGTTTGGGTGGTCTCCGAGGCATTGCTCCCGGTTAGCCAGAATCCTACTCCGCACTGATGAGGGGCAACACCCCAAAACAGCTGTCTGTGGATGGATAACTGGCTTTGGTTTTCCCTGTCACATCCTTAAAGCTTGTAAAAAAAGCGGGATCTTGACATAGGGGCCACTTAATATGGTGGATTTGGTGATCTTTGTAATGGAGACACCTCTTGCTTGGTTTTCCTTCCTTTGAGGGATATCTGGCTTTCATTGTGTTGTAGACCCATAACTGGGGCTCCACATTTATTTTGCATATTCCCTTTTCCCAGGGAGCTTTGCACTTTGGATTGCTGTGTTGAGACTCTTAAGTGAGGCTCCGCAGTGTTTTTTGTAGCTGGTCTCCCTGAGGAGATCAGCTATAGTTGTGTTTGGGTGGTCTCCGAGGCATTGCTCCCGGCAGCCAGAATCCTACTCCGCACTGATGAGGGGCAACACCCCGTAACAGCTGTCTGTCTATGGATAACTGGCTTAGGTTTTCCCCATCACATCCTTAAAGCTTTTAAAAAAGCGAGATCTTCACATAGGGGCCACTTAATATGGTGGATTTAGTGATCTCTGTAATGGAGACACCCCTTTGCTTGGTTTTCCTTCCTTTGAGGGATATCTGGCTTTCATTGTGTTGTAGACCCATAACTGGGGCTCCACATTTATTTTGCATATTCCCTTTTCCCAGGGAACTTTGCACTTTGGATTGCTGTGTTGAGACTCTTAAGTGTGGCTCTGCGGTGTTTTTGTAGCTGGTCTCCTGAGGAGATCAGCTATTGTTGTGTTTGGGTGGACTCCGAGGCATTGCTCCCGCTTAGCCAGAATCCTACTCCGCACTGATGAGGGGCAACACCCCGAAACAGCTGTCTGTGGATGGATAACTGGCTTAGGTTTTTCCCGTCACATCCTTAAAGCTTGTAAAAAGCGGGATCTTGACATAGGGGCCACTTAATATGGTGGATTTGGTGATCTCTGTAATGGAGACACCTCTTTGCTTGGTTTTCCTTCCTTTTGAGGGATATCTGGCTTTCATTGTGTTGTAGACCCATAACTGGGGCTCCACATTTATTTTGCATATTCCCTTTTCCCAGGGAACTTTGCACTTCGGATTGCTGTGTTGAGACTCTTAAGTGAGGCTCCGCTGTGTTTTTGTAGCTGGTCTCCCTGAGGAGATCAGCTATTGTTGTGTTTGGGTGGTCTCCGAGGCATTGCTCCCGGTTAGCCAGAATCCTACTCCGCACTGATGAGGGGCAACACCCCGAATCAGCTGTCTGTGGATGGATAACTGGTTTAGGTTTTCCCTGTCACATCCTTAAAGCTTGTAAAAAGCGGGATCTTGACATAGGGGCCACTTAATATGGTGGATTTGGTGATCTCTGTAATGGAGACACCCCTTTGCTTGGTTTTCCTTCCTTTGAGGGATATCTGGCTTTCATTGTGTTGTAGACCCATAACTGGGGCTCCACATTTATTTTGCATATTCCCTTTTCCCAGGGAACTTTGCACTTCGGATTGCTGTGTTGAGACTCTTAAGTGAGGCTCCAGCGGTGTTTTGTAGCTGGTCTCCTGAGGAGATCAGCTATTGTTGTGTTTGGGTGGTCTCCGAGGCATTGCTCCGGTTAGCCAGAATCCTACTCCGCACTGATGAGGGGCAACACCCCGAAACAGCTGTCTGTGGATGGATAACTGGCTTAGGTTTTCCCGTCACATCCTTAAAGCTTGTAAAAAAGCGGGATCTTGACATAGGGCCACTTAATATGGTGGATTTGGTGATCTCTGTAATGGAGACACCTCTTTGCTTAGTTTTCCTTCCTTTGAGGGATATCTGGCTTTCATTGTGTTGTAGACCCATAACTGGGGCTCCACATTTATTTTGCATATTCCCTTTTCCCAGGGAACTTTGCACTCTGGATTGCTGTGTTGAGACTCTTAAGTGAGGCTCCGCGGTGTTTTGTAGCTGGTCTCCTGAGGAGATCAGCTATTGTTGTGTTTGGGTGGTCTCCGAGGCATTGCTCCCGGTTAGCCAGAATCCTACTCCGCACTGATGAGGGCAACACCCCGAAACAGCTGTCTGTGGATGGATAACTGGCTTAGGTTTTTCCCGTCACATCCTTAAAGCTTGTAAAAAAGCGGGATCTTGACATAGGGGCCACTTAATATGGTGGATTTGGTGATCTCTGTAATGGAGACACCCCTTTGCTTAGTTTTCCTTCCTTTGAGGGATATCTGGCTTTCATTGTGTTGTAGACCCATAACTGGGGCTCCACATTTATTTTGCATATTCCCTTTTCCCAGGGAACTTTGCACTTTGGATTGCTGTGTTGAGACTCTTAAGTGAGGCTCCGCGGTGTTTTTGTAGCTGGTCTCCCTGAGGAGATCAGCTATTGTTGTGTTTGGGTGGTCTCCGAGGCATTGCTCCCGGTTAGCCAGAATCCTACTCCGCACTGATGAGGGCAACACCCCGAAACAGCTGTCTGTGGATGGATAACTGGCTTAGGTTTTCCCCGTCACATCCTTAAAGCTTGTAAAAAAGCGGGATCTTGACATAGGGGCCACTTAATATGGTGGATTTGGTGATCTCTGTAATGGAGACACCCCTTTGCTTGGTTTTCCTTCCTTTGAGGGATATCTGGCTTTCATTGTGTTGTAGACCCATAACTGGGGCTCCACATTTATTTTGCATATTCCCTTTTCCCAGGGAACTTTGCACTTCGGATTGCTGTGTTGAGACTCTTAAGTGAGGCTCCGCAGTGTTTTGTAGCTGGTCTCCCTGAGGAGATCAGCTATTGTTGTGTTTGGGTGGTCTCCGAGGCATTGCTCCCGGTTAGCCAGAATCCTACTCGCACTGATGAGGGCAACACCCGAAACAGCTGTCTGTGGATGGATAACTGGCTTAGGTTTTCCCTGTCACATCCTTAAAGCTTGTAAAAAAGCGGGATCTTGACATAGGGGCCACTTAATATGGTGGATTTGGTGATCTCTGTAATGGAGACACCCCTTTGCTTAGTTTTCCTTCCTTTGAGGGATATCTGGCTTTCATTGTGTTGTAGACCCATAACTGGGGCTCCACATTTATTTTGCATATTCCCTTTTCCCAGGGAACTTTGCACTTCGGATTGCTGTGTTGAGACTCTTAAGTGAGGCTCCGCTGTGTTTTTGTAGCTGGTCTCCCTGAGGAGATCAGCTATTGTTGTGTTTGGGTGGTCTCCGAGGCATTGCTCCAGGTTAGCCAGAATCCTACTCCGCACTGATGAGGGCAACACCCCGAAACAGCTGTCTGTGGATGGATAACTGGCTTAGGTTTTCCCCGTCACATCCTTAAAGCTTGTAAAAAAGCGGGATCTTGACATAGGGGCCACTTAATATGGTGGATTTGGTGATCTCTGTAATGGAGACACCCCTTTGCTTGGTTTTCCTTCCTTTGAGGGATATCTGGCTTTCATTGTGTTGTAGACCCATAACTGGGGCTCCACATTTATTTTGCATATTCCCTTTTCCCAGGAACTTTGCACTTCGGATTGCTGTGTTGAGACTCTTAAGTGAGGCTCCGCTGTGTTTTTGTAGCTGGTCTCCCTGAGGAGATCAGCTATTGTTGTGTTTGGGTGGTCTCCGAGGCATTGCTCCAGGTTAGCCAGAATCCTACTCCGCACTGATGAGGGCAACACCTCGAAACAGCTGTCTGTGGATGGATAACTGGCTTAGGTTTTCCCTGTCACATCCTTAAAGCTTGTAAAAAAAGCGGGATCTTGACATAGGGCCACTTAATATGGTGGATTTGGTGATCTCTGTAATGGAGACACCCCTTTGCTTGGTTTTCCTTCCTTTGAGGGATATCTGGCTTTCATTGTGTTGTAGACCCATAACTGGGGCTCCACATTTATTTTGCATATTCCCTTTTCCCAGGGAACTTTGCACTTCGGATTGCTGTGTTGAGACTCTTAAGTGAGGCTCCGCGGTGTTTTTTGTAGCTGGTCTCCTGAGGAGATCAGCTATTGTTGTGTTTGGGTGGTCTCCGAGGCATTGCTCCCGGTTAGCCAGAATCCTACTCCGCACTGATGAGGGGCAACACCCCGAAACAGCTGTCTGTGGATGGATAACTGGCTTAGGTTTTCCCCGTCACATCCTTAAAGCTTGTAAAAAAGCGGGATCTTGACATAGGGGCCACTTAATATGGTGGATTTGGTGATCTCTGTAATGGAGACACCCTTTGCTTGGTTTTCCTTCCTTTGAGGGATATCTGGCTTTCATTGTGTTGTAGACCCATAACTGGGGCTCCACATTTATTTTGCATATTCCCTTTTCCCAGGGAACTTTGCACTTCGGATTGCTGTGTTGAGACTCTTAAGTGAGGCTCCGCGGTGTTTTTGTAGCTGGTCTCCCTGAGGAGATCAGCTATTGTTGTGTTTGGGTGGTCTCCGAGGCATTGCTCCCGGTTAGCCAGAATCCTACTCCGCACTGATGAGGGGCAACACCCCGAAACAGCTGTCTGTGGATGGATAACTGGCTTAGGTTTTCCCTGTCACATCCTTAAAGCTTGTAAAAAAGCGGGATCTTGACATAGTGGCCACTTAATATGGTGGATTTGGTGATCTCTGTAATGGAGACACCCCTTTGCTTGGTTTTCCTTCCTTTGAGGGATATCTGGCTTTCATTGTGTTGTAGACCCATAACTGGGGCTCCACATTTATTTTGCATATTCCCTTTTCCCAGGAACTTTGCACTTCGGATTGCTGTGTTGAGACTCTTAAGTGAGGCTCCGCTGTGTTTTTGTAGCTGGTCTCCCTGAGGAGATCAGCTATTGTTGTGTTTGGGTGGTCTCCGAGGCATTGCTCCCGGTTAGCCAGAATCCTACTCCGCACTGATGAGGGGCAACACCCCGAAACAGCTGTCTGTGGATGGATAACTGGCTTAGGTTTTCCCTGTCACATCCTTATAGCTTGTAAAAAGCGGGATCTTGACATAGGGGCCACTTAATATGGTGGATTTGGTGATCTCTGTAATGGAGACACCACTTTGCTTGGTTTTCCTTCCTTTGAGGGATATCTGGCTTTCATTGTGTTGTAGACCCATAACTGGGGCTCCACATTTATTTTGCATATTCCCTTTTCCCAGGGAACTTTGCACTCGGATTGCTGTGTTGAGACTCTTAAGTGAGGCTCTGCAGTGTTTTTTGTAGCTGGTCTCCTGAGGAGATCAGCTATTGTTGTGTTTGGGTGGTCTCCGAGGCATTGCTCCAGGTTAGCCAGAATCCTACTCCGCACTGATGAGGGGCAACACCCGAAACAGCTGTCTGTGGATGGATAACTGGCTTAGGTTTTCCCCGTCACATCCTTAAAGCTTGTAAAAAAAAGCGGGATCTTGACATAGGGGCCACTTAATATGGTGGATTTGGTGATCTCTGTAATGGAGACACCCCTTTGCTTGGTTTTCCTTCCTTTGAGGGATATCTGGCTTTCATTGTGTTGTAGACCCATAACTGGGGCTCCACATTTATTTTGCATATTCCCTTTTCCCAGGGAACTTTGCACTTCGGATTGCTGTGTTGAGACTCTTAAGTGAGGCTCCGCGGTGTTTTTGTAGCTGGTCTCCCTGAGGAGATCAGCTATTGTTGTGTTTGGGTGGTCTCCGAGGCATTGCTCCCGGTTAGCCAGAATCCTACTCCGCACTGATGAGGGCAACACCCCGAAACAGCTGTCTGTGGATGGATAACTGGCTTAGGTTTTCCTCGTCACATCCTTAAAGCTTGTAAAAAAGCGGGATCTTGACATAGGGGCCACTTAATATGGTGGATTTGGTGATCTCTGTAATGGAGACACCCCTTTGCTTGGTTTTCCTTCCTTTGAGGGATATCTGGCTTTCATTGTGTTGTAGACCCATAACTGGGGCTCCACATTTATTTTGCATATTCCCTTTTCCCAGGGAACTTTGCACTTCGGATTGCTGTGTTGAGACTCTTAAGTGAGGCTCCGCAGTGTTTTGTAGCTGGTCTCCCTGAGGAGATCAGCTATTGTTGTGTTTGGGTGGTCTCCGAGGCATTGCTCCAGGTTAGCCAGAATCCTACTCCGCACTGATGAGGGCAACACCCCGAAACAGCTGTCTGTGGATGGATAACTGGCTTAGGTTTTCCCTGTCACATCCTTAAAGCTTGTAAAAAAGCGGGATCTTGACATAGGGGCCACTTAATATGGTGGATTTGGTGATCTCTGTAATGGAGACACCCCTTTGCTTAGTTTTCCTTCCTTTGAGGGATATCTGGCTTTCATTGTGTTGTAGACCCATAACTGGGGCTCCACATTTATTTTGCATATTCCCTTTTCCCAGGGAACTTTGCACTTCGGATTGCTGTGTTGAGACTCTTAAGTGAGGCTCCGCGGTGTTTTGTAGCTGGTCTCCTGAGGCGATCAGCTATTGTTGTGTTTGGGTGGTCTCCGAGGCATTGCTCCCGGTTAGCCAGAATCCTACTCCGCACTGATGAGGGCAACACCCCGAAACAGCTGTCTGTGGATGGATAACTGGCTTAGGTTTTCCCCTTCACATCCTTAAAGCTTGTAAAAAAGCGGGATCTTGACATAGGGGCCACTTAATATGGTGGATTTGGTGATCTCTGTAATGGAGACACCATTTTGCTTAGTTTTCCTACCTTTGAGGGATATCTGGCTTTCATTGTGTTGTAGACCCATAACTGGGGATCCACATTTATTTTGCATATTCCCTTTTCCCAGGGAACTTTGCACTTCGGATTGCTGTGTTGAGACTCTTAAGTGAGGCTCTGCGGTGTTTTTGTAGCTGGTCTCCCTGAGGAGATCAGCTATTGTTGTGTTTGGGTGGTCTCCGAGGCATTGCTCCAGGTTAGCCAGAATCCTACTCCGCACTGATGAGGGGCAACACCCCGAAACAGCTGTCTGCGGATGGATAACTGGCTTAGGTTTTCCCCTTCACATCCTTATAGCTTGTAAAAAAGCGGGATCTTGACATAGGGGCCACTTAATATGGTGGATTTGGTGATCTCTGTAATGGAGACACCTCTTTGCTTAGTTTTCCTTCCTTTGAGGGATATCTGGCTTTCATTGTGTTGTAGACCCATAACTGGGGCTCCACATTTATTTTGCATATTCCCTTTTCCCAGGGAACTTTGCACTTCGGATTGCTGTGTTGAGACTCTTAAGTGAGGCTCCGCTGTGTTTTTGTAGCTGGTCTCCCTGAGGAGATCAGCTATTGTTGTGTTTGGGTGGTCTCCGAGGCATTGCTCCAGGTTAGCCAGAATCCTACTCCGCACTGATGAGGGGCAACACCTCGAAACAGCTGTCTGTGGATGGATAACTGGCATAAGTTTTCCCGTCACATCCTTGAAGCTTGTAAAAAGCGGGATCTTGTCATAGGGGCCACTTAATATGGTGGATTTGGTGATCTCTGTAATGGAGACACCCTTTGCTAGTTTTCCTTCCTTTGAGGATATCTGGCTTTCATTGTGTTGTAGACTCATAACTGGGGCTCCACATTTATTTTGCATATTCCCTTTTCCCAGGGAACTTTGCACTTCGGCTTGCTGTGTTGAGACTCTTAAGTGAGGCTCCGCAGTGTTTTTGTAGCTGGTCTCCCTGAGGAGATCAGCTATTGTTGTGTTTGGGTGGTCTCCGAGTCATTGCTCACGGTTAGCCAGAATCCTACTCCGCACTGATGAGGGCCAACACCCCGAAACAGCTGTCTGTGGATGGATAACTGGCTTAGGTTTTCCCGTCACATCCTTAAAGCTTGTAAAAAAAGCGGGATCTTGACATAGGGCCACTTAATATGGTGGATTTGGTGATCTCTGTAATGGAGACAACCTTTTGCTTAGTTTTCCTTCCTTTGAGGGATATCTGGCTTTCATTGTGTTGTAGACCCATAACTGGGGCTCCACATTTATTTTGCATATTCCCTTTTCCCAGGGAACTTTGCACTTCGGATTGCTGTGTTGAGACTCTTAAGTGAGGCTCCGCGGTGTTTTTGTAGCTGGTCTCCCTGACGAGATCAGCTATTGTTGTGTTTGGGTGGTCTCCGAGGCATTGCTCCAGGTTAGCCAGAATCCTACTCCGCACTGATGAGGGGCAACACCCCGAAACAGCTGTCTGCGGATGGATAACTGGCTTAGGTTTTCCCCTTCACATCCTTATAGCTTGTAAAAAAGCGGGATCTTGACATAGGGGCCACTTAATATTGTGAATTTGGTGATCTCTGTAATGGAGACACCCCTTTGCTTAGTTTTCCTTCCTTTGAGGGATATCTGGCTTTCATTGTGTTGTAGACCCATAACTGGGGCTCCACATTTATTTTGCATATTCCCTTTTCCCAGGGAACTTTGCACTTCGGATTGCTGTGTTGAGACTCTTAAGTGAGGCTCCGCGTTGTTTTGTAGCTGGTCTCCCTGAGGCGATCAGCTATTGTTGTGTTTGGTGAGTGCTCGATTAGCCAGAATCCTACTCCGCACTGATAAGGGGCAACACCCCGAAACAGCTGTCTGTGGATGGATAACTGGCTTAGGTTTTCCCCGTCACATCCTAAAAGCTTGTAAAAAAGCGGGATCTTGACATAGGGGCCACTTAATATGGTGGATTTGGTGATCTCTGTAATGGAGACACCATTTTGCTTAGTTTTCCTACCTTTCAGGGATATCTGGCTTTCATTGTGTTGTAGACCCATAACTGGGGATCTACATTTATTTTGCATATTCCCTTTTCCCAGGGAACTTTGCACTTCGGATTGCTGTGTTGAGACTCTTAAGTGAGGCTCCGCTGTGTTTTGTAGCTGGTCTCCCTGAGGAGATCAGCTATTGTTGTGTTTGGGTGGTCTCCGAGGCATTGCTCCAGGTTAGCCAGAATCCTACTCCGCACTGATGAGGGCAACACCCCGAAACAGCTGTCTGCGGATGGATAACTGGTTTAGGTTTTCCCCTTCACATCCTTATAGCTTGTAAAAAGCAGGATCTTGACATAGGGGCCACTTAATATGGTGGATTTGGTGATCTCTGTAATGGAGACACCCTTTTGCTTGGTTTTCCTTCCTTTGAGGGATATCTGGCTTTCATTGTGTTGTAGACCCATAACTGGGGCTCCACATTTATTTTGCATATTCCCTTTTCCCAGGGAATTTTGCACTTCGGATTGCTGTGTTGAGACTCTTAAGTGTGGCTCCGTGGTGTTTTGTAGCTGGTCTCCCTGAGGAGATCAGCTATTGTTGCGTTTGGGTGGTCTTCGAGGCATTGCTCCCGGTTAGCCAGAATCCTACTCCGCACTGATGAGGGCATCACCCCGAAACAGCTATCTGTGGATGGATAACTGGGATAGGTTTTCCCGTCACATCCTTAAAGCTTGTAAAAAAGCGGGATCTTGACATAGGGGCCACTTAATATGGTGGATTTGGTGATCTCTGTAATGGAGACACCATTTTGCTTAGTTTTCCTTGCTTTGAGGGATATCTGGCTTTCATTGTGTTGTAGACCCATAACTGGGGCTCCACATTTATTTTACATATTCCCTTTTCCCAGGGAACTTTGCACTTCGGATTGCTGTGTTGAGACTCTTAAGTGAGGCTCTGCAGTTTTTTGTAGCTGGTCTCCCTGAGGAGATCAGCTATTGTTGTGTTTGGGTGGTCTCCGAGGCATTGCTCCCGATTAGCCAGAATTCTACCCCGCAGTGATGAGGGGCAACACCCCGAAAAAGCTGTCTGTGGATGGATAACTGGCCTAGGTTTTCCCGTCACATCCTTATAGCTTGTAAAAAAGCGGGATCTTGACATAGGGGCCACTTAATATTGTGGATTTGGTGATCTCTTTAATGGAGACACCCCTTTGCTTAGTTTTCCTTCCTTTGAGGGATATCTGGCTTTCATTGTGATGTAGACCCATAACTTGGGCTCCACATTTATTTTGCATATTCCCTTTTCCCAGGGAACTTTGCACTTCGGATTGCTGTGTTGAGACTCTTAAGTGAGGCTACGCGTTGTTTTTGTAGCTGGTCTCCCTGAGGCGATCAGCTATTGTTGTGTTTGGGTGGTCTCCGAGGCATTGCTCCCGATTAGCCAGAATCCTACTCCGCACTGATGAGGGGCAACACCCCGAAACAGCTGTCTGTGGATGGATAACTGGCTTAGGTTTTCCCCGTCACATCCTTAAAGCTTGTAAAAAAGCGGGATCTTGACATAGGGGCCACTTAATATGGTGGATTTGGTGATCTCTGTAATGGAGACACCCCTTTGCTTAGTTTTCCTTCCTTTGAGGGATATCTGGCTTTCATTGTGTTGTAGACCCATAACTGGGGCTCCACATTTATTTTGCATATTCCCTTTTCCCAGGGAACTTTGCACTTCGGATTGCTGTGTTGAGACTCTTAAGTGAGGCTCCGCTGTGTTTTTGTAGCTGGTCTCCCTGAGGAGATCAGCTATTGTTGTGTTTGGGTGGTCTCCGAGGCATTGCTCCAGGTTAGCCAGAATCCTACTCCGCACTGATGAGGGGCAACACCCGAAACAGCTGTCTGTGGATGGATAACTGGCTTAGGTTTTCCCCGTCACATCCTTAAAGCTTGTAAAAAAGCGGGATCTTGACATAGGGGCCATCTTAATATGGTGGATTTGGTGATCTCTGTAATGGAGACACCTCTTTGCTTGGTTTTCCTTCCTTTGAGGGATATCTGGCTTTCATTGTGTTGTAGACCCATAACTGGGGCTCCACATTTATTTTGCATATTCCCTTTTCCCAGGGAACTTTGCACTTCGGCTTGCTGTGTTGAGACTCTTAAGTGAGGCTCCGCAGTGTTTTGTAGCTGGTCTCCCTGAGGAGATCAGCTATTGTTGTGTTTGGGTGGTCTCCGAGGCATTGCTCCCGGTTAGACAGAATCCTACTCCTCACTGATGAGGGGCAACACCCCGAAACAGCTGTCTGTGGATGGATAACTGGCTTCGGTTTTCCCCGTCACATCCTTAAAGCTTGTAAAAAAAACGGGATCTGGACATAGGGGCCACTTAATATGGTGGATTTGGTGATCTCTGTAATGGAGACACCCCTTTGCTTGGTTTTCCTTCCTTTGAGGGATATCTGGCTTTCATTGTGTTGTAGACCCATAACTGGGGCTCCACATTTATTTTGCATATTCCCTTTTCCCAGGGAACTTTGCACTTCGGATTGCTGTGTTGAGACTCTTATGTGAGGCTCCGAGTTGTTTTTGTAGCTGGTCTCCCTGAGGCGATCAGCTATTGTTGTGTTTGGGTGGTCTCCGAGGCATTGCTCCCGGTTAGCTAGAATCCTACTCCGCAATGATAAGGGGCAACACCCGAAACAGCTGACTGTGGATGGATAACTGGCTTAGGTTTTCCCGTCACATCCTTAAAGCTTGTAAAAAAGCGGGATCTTGACATAGGGGCCACTTAATATGGTGGATATGGTGATTTCTGTAATGGAGACACCTTTTTCTTTGGTTTTTCTTCCTTTGAGGGATATCTGGCTTTCATTGTGTTGTAGACCCATAACTGGGGCTCCACATTTATTTTGCATATTCCCTTTTCCCAGGGAACTTTGCACTTCGGATTGCTGTGTTGAGACTCTTAAGTGAGGCTCCGCGGTATTTTTGTAGCTGGTCTCCCTGAGGAGATCAGCTATTGTTGTGTTTGGGTGGTCTCCGAGGCATTGCTCCCGGTTAGCCAGAATCCTACTCCTCACTGATGAGGGCAACACCTCGAAACAGCTGTCTGTGGATGGATAACTGGCTTAGGTTTTCCCCGTCACATCCTTAAAGCTTGTAAAAAAGCTGGATCTTGACATAGGGGCCATTTAATATGGTGGATTTGGTGATCTCTGTAATGGAGACACCTCTTTGCTTAGTTTTCCTTACTTTGAGGGATATCTGGCTTTCATTGTGTTGTAGACCCATAACTGGGTCTCCACATTTATTTTGCATATTCCCTTTTCCCAGGGAACTTTGCACTTCGGATTGCTGTGTTGAGACTTTTAAGTGAGGCTCCGCGTTTTTTTTTGTAGCTGGTCTCCCTGAGATCAGCTATTGTTGTGTTTGGGTGGTCTTAGAGGCATTGCTCCCGTTTAGCCAGAATCCTATTCTGCACTGATGAGGGCAACACCCTGAAACAGCTGTCTGTGGATGGATAACTGGCTTAGGTTTTCCCCGTCACATCCTTAAAGCTTGTAAAAAAAGCGGGATCTTCACATAGTGGCCACTTAATATGGTGTATTTGGTGATCTCTGTAATGGAGACACCCCTTTGCTTAGTTTTCCTTCCTTTGAGGGATATCTGGCTTTCATTGTGTTGTAGACCCATAACTGGGGCTTCACATTTATTTTGCATATTCCCTTTTCCCAGTGAACTTTGCACTTCGGATTGCTGTGTTGAGACTCTTAAGTGAGGCTCCGCTGTGTTTTTGTAGATGGTCTCCCTGAGATCAGCTATTGTTGTGTTTGGGTGGTCTCCGAGGCATTGCTCCCGGTTAGCCAGAATCCTACTCCGCACTGATGAGGGGCAACACCTCGTTACAGCTATCTGTGGATGGATAACAGGCTTAGCTTTTCCCTGTCACATCCTTAAAGCTTGTAAAAAAGCGGGATCTTCACATAGTGGCCACTTAATATGGTTGATTTGGTGATCTCTGTAATGGAGACACCCCTTTGCTTGGTTTTCCATCCTTTGAGGGATATCTGGCTTTCATTGTGTTGTAGACCCATAACTGGGTCTCCACATTTATTTTGCATATTCCCTTTTCCCAGTGAACTTTGCACTTCGGATTGCTGTGTTGAGACTCTTAAGTGAGGCTCCGCATATTTTTTTTGTAGATGGTCTCCCTGAGATCAGCTATTGTTGTGTTTGGGTGGTCTTAGAGGCATTGCTCCCGGTTAGCCAGAATCCTACTCTGCACTGATGAGGGGCAACACCCCGAAACAGCTGTCTGTGGATGGATAACTGGCTTAGGTTTTCCCTGTCACATCCTTAAAGCTTGTAAAAAAAAAGCTGGATCTTGACATAGGGGCCATTTAATATGGTGGATTTGGTGATCTCTGTAATGGAGACACCTCTTTGCTTGGTTTTCCTTCCTTTGAGGGATATCTGGCTTTCATTGTGTTGTAGACCCATAACTGAGGCTCCACATTTATTTTGCATATTCCCTTTTCCCAGGGAACTTTGCACTTCGGATTGCTGTGTTGAGACTCTTAAGTGAGGCTCCGCGTTTTTTTTTTGTAGCTGGTCTCCCTGAGATCAGCTATTGTTGTGTTTGGGTGGTCTTAGAGGCATTGCTCCCGGTTAGCCAGAATCCTATTCTGCACTGATGAGGGGCAACACCCCGAAACAACTGTCTGTGGATGGATAACTGGCTTAGGTTTTCCCCGTCACATCCTTAAAGCTTGTAAAAAAAAGCGGGATCTTCACATAGTGGCCACTTAATATGGTGGATTTGGTGATCTCTGTAATGGAGACACCCCTTTGCTTGGTTTTCCATCCTTTGAGGGATAGCTGGCTTTCATTGTGTTGTAGACCCATAACTGGGGCTCCACATTTATTTTGCATGTTCTCTTTTCCCAGGAAACTTTGCACTTCGGATTGCTGTGGTGAGGCTCCGCTGTGTTTTTTGTAGCTGGTCTCCCTGAGGATATCAGCTATTGTTGTGTTTGGGTGGTCTTCGAGGCATTGCTCCTGGTTAGCCAGAATCCTACTCCTCACTGATGAGGGGCAACACATCGAAACAGCTGTCTGTGGATGGATAACTGGCTTAGGTTTTCATCGTCACATCCTTAAAGCTTGTAAAAAAAGCTGGATCTTGACATAGGGGCCATTTAATATGGTGGATTTGGTGATCTCTGTAATGGAGACACCTCTTTGCTTGGTTTTCCTTCCTTTGAGGGATATCTGGCTTTCATTGTGTTGTAGACCCATAACTGGGGCTTCACATTTATTTTGCATATTCAATTTTCCCAGGGAACTTTGCACTTCGGATTGCTGTGTTGAGACTCTTAATTGAGGCTCCGCTGTGTTTTTTGTAGATGGTCTCCCTGAGATCAGCTATTGTTGTGTTTGGGTGGTCTCCGAGGCATTGCTCCCCGTTAGCCAGAATCCTACTCCGCACTGATGAGGGGCAACACCCCGAAACAGCTGTCTGTGGATGGATAACTGGCTTAGGTTTTCCCCGTCACATCCTTAAATCTTGTAAAAAAAAAACAGGATATTCACATAGTGGCCACTTAATATGGAGGATTTGGTGATCTCTGTAATGGAGACACCCCTTTACTTGGTTTTCCTTCCTTTTAGGGATATCTGGCTTTCATTGTGTTGTAGACTCATAACTGGGGCTCCACATTTATTTTGCATGTTCCCTTTTCCCAGGGAACTTTGCACTTCGGATTGCTGTGTTGAGACTCTTAACTGAGGCTCCGCTGTGTTTTGTAGCTGGTCTTCCTGAGGAGATCAGCTATTGTTGTGTTTGGGTGGTCTCCGAGGCATTGCTCCCGGTTAGCCAGAATCCTACTCCTCACTGATGAGGGGCAACACATCGAAACAGCTGTCTGTGGATGGATAACTGGCTTAGGTTTTCCCCGTCACATCCTTAAAGCTTGTGAAAAAAGCTGGATCTTGAAATAGGGGCCATTTAATATGGTGGATTTGGTGATCTCTGTAATGGAGACACTTCTTTGCTTAGTTTTCCTTCCTTTGAGGATATCTGGCTTTCATTGTGTTGTTGACCCATAACTGGGGCTCCACATTTATTTTGCATATTCCCTTTTCCCAGGGAACTTTGCACTTCGGATTGCTGTGTTGAGACTCTTAAGTGAGGCTCCGCTGTGTTTTGTAGCTGGTCTCCCTGAGGAGATCAGCTATTGTTGTGTTTGGGTGGTCTCCGAGGCATTGCTCCCTATTAGCCAAAATCCTACTCCGCACTGATGAGGGGAAAGACCCCGAAACAGCTGTCTGTGGATGGATAACTAGCTTAGGTTTTCCCCGTCACATCCTTAAAGCTTGTAAAAAAAGCGGGATCTTGACATAGGGGCCACTTAATATGGTGGATTTGGTGATCTCTGTAATGGAGACACCCCTTTGCTTAGTTTTCCTTCCTTTGAGGGATATCTGGCTTTCATTGTGTTGTAGACCCATAACTGGGGCTCCACATTTATTTTGCATATTCCCTTTTCCCAGTGAACCTTGCACTTCGGATTGCTGTGTTGAGACTCTTAAGAGAGGCTCTGTGGTGTTTTCGTAGCTGGTCTCCCTGAGGAGATCAGCTATTGT
The DNA here is from genome assembly GCA_033119425.1 of Bufotes viridis. Classification (NCBI taxonomy): domain Eukaryota; kingdom Metazoa; phylum Chordata; class Amphibia; order Anura; family Bufonidae; genus Bufotes; species Bufotes viridis. The sequence continues at coordinate 7,848 of JAKVIS010000489.1, read as the reverse complement.
TGTGTTTGGGTGGTCTCCGAGGCATTGCTTCCGTTTAGCCAGGATCAAACTCTTCACTGATGAGGGGCAACACCCCGAAACAGCTGTCTGTGGATGGATAACTGGCTTAGGTTTTTCCCGTCACATCCTTAAAGCTTGTAAAAAAAAAAGTGGGATCTTGACATAGGGGCCACTTAATATGGTGGATTTGGTGATCTCTGTAATGGAGACACCCCTTTGCTTAGTTTTCCTTCCTTTGAGGGATATCTGGCTTTCATTGTGTTGTAGACCTATAACTGGGGCTCCACATTTATTTTGCATATTCCCTTTTCCCAGGGAACTTTGCACTTAGGCTTGCTGTGTTGAGACTCTTAAGTTAGGCTCCGCAGTGTTTTTGTAGCTGGTCTCCCTGAGGAGATCAGCTATAGTTATGTTTGGGTGGTCTCCGAGGCATTGCTCCCGGCAGCCAGAATCCTACTCCGCACTGATGAGGGCAACACCCCGTAACAGCTGTCTGTCTATGGAAAACTGGCTTAGGTTTTCCCCATCACATCCTTAAAGCTTTTAAAAAAAGCGGGATCTTCACACAGGGGCCACTTAATATGGTGGATTTGGTGATCTTTGTAATGGAGACACCCTTTTGCTTGGTTTTCCTTCCTTTGAGGGATATCTGGCTTTCAATGTGTTGTAGACCCATGACTGGGGCTCCACATTTATTTTGCATATTCCCTTTTCCCAGGGAGCTTTGCACTTCGGATTGCTGTGTTGAGACTCTTAAGTGTGGCTCCTCTGTGTTTTTTGTAGCTGGTCTCCCTGAGGAGATCAGCTATTGTTGTGTTTGGGTGGTCTCCGAGGCATTGGTCCCGGTTAGCCAGAATCCTACTCCGCAATGATGAGGGGACAACACCCCGAAACAGCTGTCTGTGGATGGATAACTGGCAAAGGGTTTTCCCTGTCACATCCTTAAAGCTTGTAAAAAAAAAGCGGGATCTTGACATAGTGGCCACTTAATATGGTGGATTTGGTGATCTCTGTAATGGAGACACCCCTTTGCTTGGTTTTCCCTCCTTTGAGGGATATCTGGCTTTCATTGTGTTGTAGACCAATAACTGGGGCTCCACATTTATTTTGCATATTCCCTTTTCCCAGGGAATTTTGCACTTCGGATTGCTGTGTTGAGACTCTTAAGTGTGGCTCCGTGGTGTTTTTGTAGCTGGTCTCCCTGAGGAGATCAGCTATTGTTGTGTTTGGGTGGTCTCCGAGGCATTGCTTCAGGTTAGCCAGAATCCTACTCTGCACTGATGAAGGGCAACACCCGAAACAGCTATCTGTGGATGGATAACTGGCTTAGGTTTTCCCCGTCACATCCTTAAAGCTTGTAAAAAAAAAGCAGGATCTTGACATAGTGGCCACTTAATATGGTGGATTTGGTGATCTCTGTATTGGAGACACCCTTTTGCTTGGTTTTCCTTCCTTTGAGGATATCTGGCTTTCATTGTGTTGTAGACCCATAACTGGGGCTGTAACATTTATTTTGCATATTCCCTTTTCCCAGGGAACTTTGCACTTCGGATTGCTGTGTTGAGACTCTTAAGTGAGGCTCCGCGGTGTTTTGTAGCTGGTCTCCCTGATGAGATCAGCTATTGTTGTGTTTGGGTGGTCTCCGAGCCATTGCTCCCGGTTAGCCAGAATCCTACTCCGCACTGATGAGGGGCAACACGCCAAAACAGCTGTCTGTGGATGGATAAGTGGCTTAGGTTTTCCTGTCACATCCTTAAAGCTTGTAAAAAAGCGGGATCTTGACATAGGGGCCACTTATTATGGTGGATTTGGTGATCTCTGTAATGGAGACACCTCTTTCCTTGGTTTTCCTTCCTTTGAGGGATATCTGGCTTTCATTGTGTTGTAGACCCATAACTGGGGCTCCACATTTATTTAGCATATTCCCTTTTCCCAGGGAACTTTGCACTTCGGATTGCTGTGTTGAGACTCTTAAGTGAGCCTCCGCTGTGTTTTTGTAGCTGTTCTCCCTGAGGAGATCAGCTATTGTTGTGTTTGGGTGGTCTCCGAGGCATTGCTCCAGGTTAGCCAGAATACTACTCCGCACTGATGAGGGGCAACACCCCGAAACAGCTGTCTGCAGATGGATAACTGGTTTAGGTTTTCCTGTCACATCCTTCAAGCTTGTAAAAAAGCGGGATCTTGACATAGGGGCCACTTAATATGGTGGATTTGGTGATCTCTGTAATGGAGACACCATTTTGCTTAGTTTTCCTTACTTTGAGGGATATCTGGCTTTCATTGTGTTGTAGACCCATAACTGGGTCTCCACATTTATTTTGCATATTCCCTTTTCCCAGGGAACTTTGCACTTCGGATTGCTGTGTTGAGACTCTTAAGTGAGGCTCCGCGTTTTTTGTAGCTGGTCTCCCTGAGATCAGCTATTGTTGTGTTTGGGTGGTCTTAGAGGCATTGCTCCCGGTTAGCCAGAATCCTATTCTGCACTGATGAGGGCAACACCCCGAAACAGCTGTCTGTGGATGGATAACTGGCTTAGGTTTTCCCCGTCACATCCATAAAGCTTGTAAAAAAGCGGGATCTTCACATAGTGGCCACTTAATATGGTGGATTTGGTGATCTCTGTAATGGAGACACCCCTTTGCTTAGTTTTCCTTCCTTTGAGGGATAGCTGGCTTTCATTGTGTAGTAGACCCATAACTGGGGCTCAACATTTATTTTGCATATTCCCTTTTCCCAGGGAACTTTGCACTTCGGATTGCTGTGTTGAGACTCTTAAGTGAGGCTCCGCGGTGTTTTTGTAGCTGGTCTCCCTGAGGATATCAGCTATTGTTGTGTTTGGGTGGTCTTCGAGGCATTGCTCCCGGTTAGCCAGAATCCTACTCCTCACTGATGAGGGGCAACACATCGTAACAGCTGTCTGTGGATGGATAACTGGCTTAGGTTTTCCCCGTCACATCCTTAAAGCTTGTAAAAAAGCTGGATCTTGACATAGGGGCCATTTAATATGGTGGATTTGGTGATCTCTGTAATGGAGACACCTCTCTGCTTAGTTTTCCTTCCTTTGAGGGATATCTGGCTTTCATTGTGTTGTAGACCCATAACTGGGGCTTCACATTTATTTTGCATATTCCCTTTTCCCAGGGAACTTTGCACTTCGGATTGCTGTGTTGAGACTCTTAAGTGAGGCTCCGCTGTGTTTTTGTAGATGGTCTCCCTGAGATCAGCTATTGTTGTGTTTGGGTGGTCTCCGAGGCATTGCTCCCGGTTAGCCAGAATCCTACTCCGCACTGATGAGGGGCAACACCCCGTTACAGCTATCTGTGGATGGATAACAGGCTTAGCTTTTCCCTGTCACATCCTTAAAGCTTGTAAAAAAGCGGGATCTTCACATAGTGGCCACTTAATATGGTGGATTTGGTGATCTCTGTAATGGAGACACCCCTTTGCTTAGTTTTCCATCCTTTGAGGGATATCTGGCTTTCATTGTGTTGTAGACCCATAACTGGGGCTCCACATTTATTTTGCATATTCCCTTTCCCAGTGAACTTTGCACTTCGGATTGCTGTGTTGAGACTCTTAAGTGAGACTCCGCGGTGTTTTTTGTAGCTGGTCTCCCTGAGGATATCAGCTATTGTTGTGTTTGGGTGGTCTTAGAGGCATTGCTCCCGGTTAGCCAGAATCCTACTCCTGCACTGATGAGGGGCAACACATCGAAACAGCTGTCTGTGGATGGATAACTGGCTTAGGTTTTCCCCGTCACATCCTTAAAGCTTGTAAAAAAAGCTGGATCTTGACATAGGTGCCATTTAATATGGTGGATTTGGTGATCTCTGTAATGGAGACATCTCTTTGCTTAGTTTTCCTTCCTTTGAGGATGTCTGGCTTTCATTGTGTTGTAGACCCATAACTGGGGCTTCACATTTATTTTGCATATTCCCTTTTCCCAGGGAACTTTGCACTTCGGATTGCTGTGTTGAGACTCTTAAGTGAGGCTCCGCTGTGTTTTTGTAGCTGGTCTCCCTGAGGAATCAGCTATTGTTGTGTTTGGGTGGTCTCCGAGGCATTGCTCCCGGTTAGCCAGAATCCTACTCCGCACTGATGAGGGCAACACCCCGAAACAGCTGTCTGTGGATGGATAACTGGCTTAGGTTTTCCCCGTCACATCCTTAAAGCTTGTAAAAAAAGCTGGATCTTGACATAGGGGCCATTTAATATGGTGGATTTGGTGATCTCTGTAATGGAGACATATCTTTGCTTGGTTTTCCTTCCTTTGAGGGATGTCTGGCTTTCATTGTGTTGTAGACCCATAACTGGGGCTTCACATTTATTTTGCATATTCCCTTTTCCCAGGGAACTTTGCACTTCGGATTGCTGTGTTGAGACTCTTAAGTGAGGCTCCGCTGTGTTTTTTGTAGCTGGTCTCCCTGAGGAGATCAGCTATTGTTGTGTTTGGGTGGTCTCCGAGGCATTGCTCCCTATTAGCCAAAATCCTACTCCGCACTGATGAGGGGAAACACCCCGAAACAACTGTCTGTGGATGGATAACTGGCTTAGGTTTTCCCCTCACATCCTTAAAGCTTGTAAAAAAAGCGGGATCTTGACATAGGGGCCACTTAATATGGTGGATTTGGTGATCTCTGTAATGGAGACACCCCTTTGCTTGGTTTTCCTTCCTTTGAGGGATATCTGGCTTTCATTGTGTAGTAGACCCATAACTGGGGCTCCACATTTATTTTGCATATTCCCTTTTCCCAGAAAACTTTGCACTTTGGATTGCTGTGTTGAGACTCTTAAGTGAGGCTCCGCGGTGTTTTTTGTAGCTGGTCTCCCTGACAAGATCAGCTATTGTTGTGTTTGGGTGGTCTCAGAGGCATTGCTCCCAGTTAGCCAGAATCCTACTCCTCACTGATGAGGGGCAACACATCGAAAAAGCTGTCTGTGGATGGATAACTGTCTTAGGTTTTCCCTGTCACATCCTTAAAGCTTGTAAAAAAAACAGGATCTTCACATAGGGGCCACTTAATATGGTGGATTTGGTGATCTCTGTAATGGAGACACCCCTTTGCTTGGTTATCCTTCCTTTGAGGGATATCTGGCTTTCATTGTGTTGTAGACCCATAACTGGGGCTCCACATTTATTTTGCATATTCCCTTTTCCCAGGGAACCTTGCACTTCGGATTGCTGTGTTGAGACTCTTAAGAGAGGCTCTGTGGTGTTTTTCGTAGCTGGTCTCCCTGAGGAGATCAGCTATTGTTGTGTTTGGGTGGTCTCCGAGGCATTGCTTCCGTTTAGCCAGGATCAAACTCTGCACTGATGAGGGGGCAACACCCCGAAACAGCTGTCTGTGGATGGATAACTGGCTTAGGTTTTCCCGTCACATCCTTAAAGCTTGTAAAAAAAAGTGGGATCTTGACATAGGGGCCACTTAATATGGTGGATTTGGTGATCTCTGTAATGGAGACACCCCTTTGCTTGGTTTTCCTTCCTTTGATGGATATCTGGCTTTCATTGTGTTGTAGACCCATAACTGGGGCTCCACATTTATTTTGCATATTCCCTTTTCCCAGGGAACTTTGCACTTAGGCTTGCTGTGTTGAGACTCTTAAGTTAGGCTCCGCAGTGTTTTTTGTAGCTGGTCTCTCTGAGGAGATCAGCTATTGTTGTGTTTGGGTGGTCTCCGAGGCATTGCTCCCGGCAGCCAGAATCCTACTCCGCACTGATGAGGGGCAACACCCCGTAACAGCTGTCTGTCTATGGATAACTGGCTTAGGTTTTCCCCATCACATCCTTAAAGCTTTTAAAAAAAGCGGGATCTTCACACAGGGGCCACTTAATATGTTGGATTTGGTGATCTCTGTAATGGAGACACCCCTTTGCTTAGTTTTCCTTCCTTTGATGGATATCTGGCTTTCATTGTGTTGTAGACCCATAACTGGGGCTCCACATTTATTTTGCATATTCCCTTTTCCCAGGGAACTTTGCACTTCGGATTGCTGTGTTGAGACTCTTAAGTGAGGCTCCGTGGTGTTTTTTGTAGCTGGTCTCCCTGAGGAGATCAGCTATTGTTGTGTTTGGGTGGTCTCCGAGGCATTGCTCCCAGGTTAGCCAGAATCCTACTCCACACTGATGAGGAGCAACACCTCGAAACAGCTGTCTGTGGATGGATAACTGGCTTAGGTTTTCCCCGTCACATCCTTAAAGCTTGTAAAAAAGCGGGATCTTGACATAGGGGCCACTTAATATGGTGGATTTGGTGATCTCTGTAATGGAGACACCCCTTTGCTTGGTTTTCCTTCCTTTGAGGGATATCTGGCTTTCATTGTGTTGTAGACCCATAACTGGGGCTCCACATTTATTTTGCATATTCCCTTTTCCCAGGGAACTTTGCACTTCGGATTGCTGTGTTGAGACTCTTAAGTGAGGCTCCGCGTGTGTTTGTAGCTGGTCTCCCTGAGGAGATCAGCTATTGTTATGTTTGGGTGGTCTCCGAGGCATTGCTCCCGGTTAGCCAGAATCCTACTCCGCACTGATGAGGGGCAACACCCGAAACAGCTGTCTGTGGATGGATAACTGGCTTAGGTTTTCCCTGTCACATCCTTAAAGCTTGTAAAAAAGCGGGATCTTGACATAGGGGCCACTTAATATGGTGGATTTGGTGATCTCTGTAATGGAGACACCCCTTTGCTTAGTTTTCCTTCCTTTGAGGATATCTGGCTTTCATTGTGTTGTAGACCCATAACTGGGGCTCCACATTTATTTTGCATATTCCCTTTTCCCAGGAACTTTGCACTTCGGATTGCTGTGTTGAGACTCTTAAGTGAGGCTCCGCGGTGTTTTTGTAGCTGGTCTCCCTGAGAGATCAGCTATTGTTGTGTTTGGGTGGTCTCCGAGGCATTGCTCCAGGTTAGCCAGAATCCTACTCCGCACTGATGAGGGCAACACCCGAAACAGCTGTCTGTGGATGGATAACTGGCTTAGGTTTCCCCGTCACATCCTTAAAGCTTGTAAAAAAAAAAGCAGGATCTTGACATAGTGGCCACTTAATATGGTGGATTTGGTGATCTCTGTAATGGAGACACCCTTTTGCTTAGTTTTCCTTCCTTTGAGGGATATCTGGCTTTCATTGTGTTGTAGACCCATAACTGGGGCTGCAACATTTATTTTGCATATTCCCTTTTCCCAGGGAACTTTGCACTTCGGATTGCTGTGTTGAGACTCTTAAGTGAGGCTCCGCGGTGTTTTTGTAGCTGGTCTCCCTGAGCGAGATCAGCTATTGTTATGTTTGGGTGGTCTACGAGCCATTGTTCCCGGTTAGCCAGAATCCTACTCCGCACTGATGAGGGGCAACACGCCCGAAACAGCTGTCTGTGGATGGATAAGTGGCTTAGGTTTTTCCTGTCACATCCTTAAAGCTTGTAAAAAAAGCGGGATCTTGACATAAGGGGCCACTTATTATGGTGGATTTGGTGATCTCTGTAATGGAGACACCCTTTCCTTGGTTTTCCTTCCTTTGAGGGATATCTGGCTTTCATTGTGTTGTAGACCCATAACTGGGGCTCCACATTTATTTTGCATATTCCCTTTTCCCAGGAACTTTGCACTTCGGATTGCTGTGTTGAGACTCTTAAGTGAGCCTCCGCTGTGTTTTTGTAGCTGTTCTCCCTGAGGAGATCAGCTATTGTTGTGTTTGGGTGGTCTCCGAGGCATTGCTCCAGGTTAGCCAGAATACTACTCCGCACTGATGAGGGCAACACCCCGAAACAGCTGTCTGCAGATGGAAAACTGGTTTAGGTTTTCCTGTCACATCCTTCAAGCTTGTATTAAAAAGCGGGATCTTGACATAGGGG
>JAKVIS010000488.1:0-67605 GCA_033119425.1 Bufotes viridis | reverse complement strand
TTGCAACTGTATTTCACCCCAGAACAAAATCTATCCTTTGACGGATACTATTAAACTTGTCCAGTCACAGCTAGAACACCAGATTTACTGTATTTCTATTTTGGCAACTGAGTTTCACCGCAGAAAATAATAAATCCTTTGACGGACACTATTAAACTTGGCCAGCCACAGCTGAATCCACTGATTTATGGTATTGCTATTTTGGAAATTGAATTACACCCCAGAAAATAATATATCCTTTGCCGGACACTATTAACCTTGACCAGCCACACCCTAAACACCAGATTTATGGTATTTCTATTTTTGCAACTGTATTTCACCCCAGAAAATAATATATCCTATGCCGGACACTATTAAACTTGGCCAGCCACAGCTGAATCTACTGATTTATGGTATTGCTATTTTGGCAATTGAATTTCACCCCAGAAAATAATATATCCTTTGCCGGACAATTAAACTTGACCAGCCACACCCTGAACACCAGATTTATGGTATTTCTATTTTTGCAACTGTATTTCACCCCAGAACAAAATCTATCCTTTGACGGATACTATTAAACTTGTCCAGTCACAGCTAGAACACCAGATTTACTGTATTTCTATTTTGGCAACTGAGTTTCACCGCAGAAAATAATAAATCCTTTGACGGACACTATTAAACTTGCCCAGCCACAGCTGAATCCACTGATTTATGGTATTGCTATTTTGGAAATTGAATTACACCCCAGAAAATAATATATCCTTTGCCGGACACTATTAACCTTGACCAGCCACACCCTGAACACCAGATTTATGGTATTTCTATTTTTGCAACTGTATTTCACCCCAGAAAATAATATATCCTATGACGGACACTATGAAACTTGTCCAGTCACAGCTGGAACACCAGATTTACGGTATTGCTATTTTGGCAATTGAATTTCACCACAGAAAATTATCTATCCTTTGCCGGAAACTATTAAACTTTGACAGCCACTGCTGGGACACCAGATTTAGGGGATTGCTATTTTGGCAATTGAATTTAACCCCTTAATAAAATATAGAAATTTCTATCCTGAGTTTCTAGGGGTGACAATAAGCACAGCCAAGCCCCTGATGTAGGATATAGCAAAAAAAAAAAAAAAAAAAACTAGTATTGATGGATTGATGGACTTGGTGGCAGCTTGTGCTGGTGCACCACAAGACACAAAATGGCCGCCGATCAAAGTGACAGAAAAACGCTCTGTGCAGCCTAAAAACCAGTAAGCAATTAACTAGCAGAAGTTGAATGATTCACAGCTGTAGATCGATGACTTCATTAGGTGTTTTTGCTGACTTTTCCCTGCCTAATCTCGCCCTCACAGAAGCTGCGTCCTCTCCCTACACTAATTAGAGCAGTGTGACGTGCGGCGCTACGTGACTCCAGCTTAAATAGAGGCTGGGTCACATGCTGCACTTGGCCAATCACAGCCATGCCATTAGTAGGCATGGCTGTGATGGCTTCTTAGGGCAAGAAGTAAAACGCTAGATGATTAGCTGCTGTGCAGCCCTTCAGAAAGCGGGAAGAAATCGACGAACAACGGACCCGAACCCGAACTTTTTTGCAAATGTTCGGGTGCGGGTCCAGGTCCCTAACACCCCAAAATTAGTACGAACCCGAACTATCCAGTTCGGGTTCGCTCATCCCTACAGATTATCTATCACCACTAGATCATCCTGCTTATCACTGTCTATAGTATAAGGACAGGAGAGGTGAGAACTGATTATCTATCACCACTAGAACACCCTGCTTATCACTGTCTATAGTATAAGGACAGGAGAGAAAACAGAAGAGGTGAGAACTGATTATCTATCACCACTAGAACTCCCTTCTTATCACTGTCTATAGTAGAAGGACACAGTGGTGTAACTAGAGTTCTAAGGATCCCAGGGAAAACTTCGTATAGGGTTCCTCTCCCATAAAAAGTTTGAATAGGTTGTAGTCCACTGCCGCTGATCACTACACAAACTCACAGCGCCAAAACCCTTATAGCTATAAAGCCCCTGTAAGGCCCCCTACAGTGTCCTAATAGTTAAATGACCCCTTATAGTAGACCCAGGAATAATACTGCCCTGGTTGTGTTACCTGCATTAGTAATACCTCTGACAGTGCCTCCAGTAACAGTAATGCCCCCCATAATTCCTCTCAGTCCACAATCCCATCCTCTTTGTCCTCAATAATAATTTAGCACTTTTTCATGAGCCAGGGAGAACTGTGGCCCCCTAAATAGCATTCTGCTGCTATGCTGAGCAATTGCACATTATTGGAAGGGCCTTATATTCATGTTAACTTACTAATGTACTTCATTCACCAGTTCCGTTTTCTTCCCTGCGTAAATTCTACACAAAGATCATGTGGTCCAGTCCCTAAACTGGTCATCCACTGCCTGCCCGTGCCCAAATACATTCTGTCTCTGTTACCAAGGACTCTGTAGAAGATTTTTAAACTAGTGTTGGTGGTTCTACCGTGGAGCGCTTGTCCCCACTATGGTCACATGTTTCCAGTTCCATGCGGTCACATGGTATAGATACAGTTGAATTAGTCCTGGTATACCATGTGACCATAGCGGGGATGAACGCCCCACGGTAGAGGGGATCTTGACAAAAACTGAATGAGAAAATTGATAACCCCAAAATAGTCCTTGTACAGGGTCAACCTTATTGAGAAAAAACATAACTTTTACTATTTATGCTAAAAGGAAATACAAGTGTGATCCATTAGTACTATGGGGGTCCTGCTGTCACTATTATGTTATGGTGTACAGATCACGCCTATCATCTGATAGAATATTGGAGTGAGGTGTTGGCTCGAAGTGCACATGAAATTCTGGTGGGGGTTGATCCACAAGTATTTTAGGGTGAATCTATAGGTATCTAGATTACCCAATATGTTCCAGGTCTAGTGGTCTCTGTGTGGTCTGGCTGCAGGCTACCTACTGGATTCTTCCAGAATAGCAGAGGAGCACTGGATTTTGTGAATACTCGCTTTAGTGAGCAGTCATACATAGGTGTGCAGAGTGTCCACTCCTGAGGTCTCCCCTTACTCCTTTTTTACACCCCTAAGCAGGGGAAGGAGAGAGGGGAAGTAGGTACGATCAGATCACACAGACACACTCCTATCAGAACCTAAGTGTGGAGAGAGATCTCCTCCACTGCTGGGGTCTTACTGAATCTGATTAGTTTAGACTTGATTTCCTCATCTTTATTCTGAAGGTAATCACTTCAGGGACGTATCGTTTAAATATGTGCTTTCCCAGTTTATGTGATAATGTAGAGATGATATCTTCAGCAGCATGCTATGTTTAGGGACATACAGAAGACAAGGAGGAGTAGCTGGTGGGGAGGGAGCTCTCAGGAGGATCTGATAAATGACGCTGTAATCTTGTAGTTCACAGGACGTCAGCCACACAGGAGAGACTGATCTCCTGTCTGACAGGACAGCAAGCCTCGGACTGGTGGTCAGACTGGAGATTACATGGCCAGGTGTCCATAATCAAAGGGTATCAAACATTCGGATGCTTCTGAGCATCTAGAAAATTGCTGGTGAGTTGACGTTATATGTGCTGATGAAAACAATCTTATACTGCTTTTCCAATGGTCCCCTGGCCCTGGGGGCTTCACTATTGGCTGCATAGGCGTGCGCACGGTGTGTTGTCGGGGTGCCTGGGCACACCCTAATCAAGCCGACTTGAGGTTCTGTCACCTCCGTGCTGCACTGCGGTCTGCCGTGTAGTTTGTAAATACGTATTTTTCACCCATTAAGATGCATTTTTGGGGAAAAATGTCCGTGAGTCTTATGGGGAGAATACTAATCAAGCTCATCCATTACGGAAGCGCTGATTAGTACCGGAGGGCCGGGAAGTGCTGAAAGCGCTATACTCACCTCTTCCTGGTCCTTGGCGCTCCACTGTGAAGGCTGCGCACAGTGTGAGGATGCACTGTGACCTCGCGCTGTGCGCACCCACACAGCAGACTATACATGAGGATTACCGAGCGCGGGCAGTGAGGAGCGGCGGCGTCCGGAGAAGGAAAGGTAAGTGTTTTTTTATTTTATTTGGGGGCTGAAGAGGGGCACTGGGGCTGGTATGAGGCACTGGGGGCTGATATGAGGCACTGGCTGCTGAGATGAGGCACTGGGGCTCTTATCTGAGTTCTGATTGGGGGTCATTCACATTGGGGGTCTGAGCTGAGGTCTGAATTGGGGTCTGATCTGAGGTCTTATTGGAGTCTTATTAACATTGGGGGTCTTATTGGGGCTGTCAGCTGAGGTCTGATAAACATTGGGGGTCTGATTGGTGGTCTGACCTCAGGTGTAATGAAAAATATTTTTTTCTTATTGTTCCCCTCTAAAATCTAGGTGCGTCTTATGGGCCGAAGCATCTTATAGGGCGAAAAATACGGTAAGTTTAAAATGATTTCCTCTCCCTTCATTATATTGATTCAATAGGCTGCGCACGCCTATGATTGGCTTCAAAAACAAAAGGCAGGCGCAGGATTACAATAAAATGTGGCAGGTCCTTGAGCTTCCCTTTAGTACAACCCAAACTCCCCTGATGAAGCCAGTGCCCCGGTGAAACATGTCGTTAAGGGTTTGCTCATGGACATCTTTTTTAGGCAGTGAACCGCAATTCTACCTCTGGCCCGGGATAGTGCTCGCTAACAAACAGACCTATAGAATCTACCTGCTGATGGAAGTGTGTGTGCGGGAAACTATAGAAAACAGCAGGTGAGTTAGAATTATATGTGCTGATGAAAATAATCATATACAGCTTTTCCAATAATCAACTGCCTGATCCCGGACTGAACTCCCTACGCTGCTGGGGTCACATAGCATTATATTGATTCATGATGCTATGTAACCCTTACCGTTCTGGAATGTATTGGATAACATTGGGATAATCCTGCCAGTGTTATCTAATACATTCCAGAATTATGAGGGTTACATAGCAACATAAATCAGTATAATGCTATGTGACTCCCATCAGTGCAGGGAGGTGAGGCAGGGAGCTGCAAAGCAGACTCGCTGCGGGAGGAATGCTCGTCTGCAAGGGGCCTCAAAGATAATGATGCATTTATCTCCTGATGTTTATGTTCGAGCTGACAATCCGAACACAACTATGGTTGACCATTTGTATTGTTGTATGGTCCCGGCCGAGGACCTCTCAGAAAACGGTTGTGCCATCTTGTGCAGCCACAAAGATCTGCAGCAGTTGACAGAGGAGGCCATCTTAAAGGGAACCTGTCATCAACGTTATGCTGACCTCACCAAGGACAGCATAAAGTAGTGACAGAAATGCTGATTTCATCGGCGTGTCACTCATGATCTAATAATAAGTGGTTACCGAGAACCAGCATCATAATCATTACAGCCCAGGCCTTGAAAGAGTCAAATCTACTTGAGAAGAGTCCTGGTTATTCATGAATTCCTGCTCTCCCTTCCCACCTGCTGATGACTGACAGTCTTCTACCTAGTTTTCTCCCTTGCTTTCTAGGAGAGAACTGACAATCATCAGCAGATGGGCGAGAGCACGAGATTATGAATAACCAGGACTCTTCTCAAGTAGATTTGACTCTTCTCAAGGCTTGGCCTCTAATGATTATAAAGCTGGTTCTCGGTAACCACTTACTATTAGCTCATGAGTGACACACTCAGTGAGGTCAGCATAAAGTTGATGACAGGTTCCCTTTAAAAGTCTGTACAGGCAGAAGATTGTGAGAAGACCCAGACACCATGTAATGTCTATGGTCAGCTGTAATCCTGCCATCTCCATCTTACTCATTATACAAGGATAAAACATATAATACTGGTGGATAAAACAAGACGGAAGACAAGATCTTCACAGCCTTCTACAGATCATAGGGGACATTTCATGAGACCTTATCTCCATCTACCTGATCATCCTGTGGGACATTGTGATGTTCTTCTGAACCATCCTGTAGAAGAAGAGGACTGGGACATCTCTCCAGTGTTCTTCTCTCTTCCTTATCTGTAGGAAACACATCAAGTGACTGAATTCATCCCTTACATACAGATAATGAGAGGACGTGTGTATTTAGTCATGTCTATTACCTGGTGATGTGAGGGGCCAGTGATCCTCCATCATGACGTCCTTGTACTGATCTTTGTGTCCTTCTAAATACTCCCACTCCTCCATGGAGAAATAGACGGTGACATCCTGACACCTTATAGGAACCTGACAACACAATGATACAGTCATCACCCAGATCCCTTCATAGCGTTCCTGTATAATGTCCCAGCATTCCCAGCAGTGTCACCTCTCCAGTCAGCAGCTCAATCATCTTGTTGGTGAGCTCTAGGATCTTCTCTCTATTGATTTCCTCATGTTTCAGGGGGTGTGGTGGAGGCCCCATGATTGGGCTGAGGGTTCTTCCCCATCCTTCAGACACAGGGTCCTGACAGCGCTCACTAGAGGTCTTCTTCACTACTGTGTAGTCCTGGTTATGGAGAGACACAGTAATAACTATCACTCCATACATCTCCAGAGTCCCTCACCTCTCCAGTCATGTCCATCTGTTAGTAACATAGATAAGATGATGTAATGTGACATCATCAGAATCTCTCACCTCTCCAGTAAGCCGGAAGAGGATCTCTAGGGTGAGATTTATTATCCTCTCCGCCATCTTGTCCCTGTCCATTCTTGTCGGGTCAATCAGGAGACGGATCTTATATAGAAGATCTCCACTGAGCGGATCCTATATTGTAGGAAACTGAATGGAAAGAAGATGAGACGATGAAAAATCCTAAAAAATCTCATGTAAAATACAATAACTGGAGATAAGAAGAAACATCGGAGGAGATAATAAAGTGTAGATGTTGTGTTCTCTCTTTTTATATGGATGGAAACATGTGTGAGGACAAGGCAGTTTCATGGTATGTCACTAGGGATGAGCAAAACCTAACTGGATAGTTCGGGTTCGTACCGAATTTTGGAATGTTCGGGACACGGACCCAGACCCGAACATTTGCAAAAAAGTTTGGGTTCGGGTCCGTTGTTCGGCGATTTCTTCCCGCTTTCTGAAGGGCTCCACAGCAGCCAATCAGCTAGAGTTTTACTTCTTGCCCTAAGAAGCCATCACAGCCATGCCTACTAATGGCATGGCTGTGATTAGCCAAGTGTAGCATGTGACCCAGCCTCTATTTAAGCTGGAGTCACGTAGCGCCGCACGTCACTCTGCTCTGATTAGTGTAGGGAGAGGACGCAGCTTCTGTGAGGGCGAGATTAGGCAGGGAAAAACACCTAATGAAGTGATCGATCTACAGCTGTGAATCATTCAACTTCTGCTAGTTAATTGCTTACTGGTTTTTAGGCTGCACAGAGCGTTTTTCTGTCACTTTGATCGGCGGCCATTTTGTGTCTTGTGGTGCACCAGCACAAGCTGCCACCAAGTCCATCAATCCATCAATACTAGTTTTTTTTTGTTTGTTTTTTTGCTATATCCTACATCAGGGGCTTGGCTGTGCTTATTGTCACCCCTAGAAACTCAGGATAGAAATTTCTATATTTTATTAAGGGGTTAAATTCAATTGCCAAAATAGCAATCCCCTAAATCTGCTGTTCCAGCTGTGGCTAGCCAAGTGTAATACTGTCTGCTGTCTGGCAAAGGATAGATTTTTTTCTGTGGTGAAATTCAATTGCCAAAATAGCAAATCCCTTAATTCTGGTGTCCCAGCAGTGGCTGGCCAAGTTTAATAGTGTCCGTCATATGATATATTATTTTCTGAGGTGAAATTCAGTTGCAAAATAGAACTACCATAAATCTGGTGTTCCAGGTGTGACTGAACAAGTTTAATAGTGTCCGGCAAAGGATATTTTTTTTTCTGGGGTGTAATTCAATTGCCAAAATAACAATACCGTAAATATGGTGTCCCAGCAGTGGCTGGCAAAGTTTAATAATGTCCGGCAAAGGATATATTATTTTCCGGGGGGGAATTCAATTGCCCAAATAGCAATACCATAAATCAGTGGTTTCAGCTGTGGCTGGCCAAGTTTAATAGTGTCCGGCAAAGGATATTGTGACGGTATCACTATCTCACCACCTTGTAATTCCTTAATTTCAAATAGTTGAAGAATCCCCAATTTGCCAAATACGAAATCGCTGGTATCGCTGAATAATTCCACACATGAGCCAAAGCTGAATGCTGGAACAAAATGTTACTGGAAAAAACACAGGCATTAAAAACCACAATTTGTTTTATGCCCTGCTCCCATGCAAGGGAGACACCCACAACAATTATACATTAACAAATAACACAAAGGTTACAACCCACATAAAATCCTCCCCTCTGCCTGTGATATAATTATTGTACACAATGGTTAACAATTATCACAGGCAGGAAAATTACAGTTTTTACCCACATGCTGAAACTTTAAAAATATACATCCAATCTTTATACGAATACAGATTCACAATCAATCCATTTAGGGGAACAACATATTAAAAAATGGCACGAATCAGACCAGGGGTTCAAAAGTTAGTAAAAGTCTCTTTGGCCTGGCTGTACTCATGGCTTTTCTGCCCAAAACCGGTTCTACGCAGTCTTTTGTCCTGGAGACAATTAAGAAGTGATCCACTTAACCAAATCTCTGTTTATTGAGAAAAGAGCAAGAATCACAAGGCACTTACATCCCAAAATATAGGCCAGTCGCAGCTGGCGGCAGTAAATAGACAGTATGGGTAAGGCAAGTCCGTGCGCAGCACGGAGGGCCAGCACAGAAATGTTGTGATTACAGCAAAGAAAACAATACATAAATCTCAAATGTAGGGGGGGGGGGAAGACAATACAAGGGACAGAAAGGGAGGGAGGGGTAGGGAGGGGGAAAAATGCCGTGTTAGAAGCACAAGCCATGTCAAAATTTCCTAAATGTGGTCCAGGGCGACCAGAGTTTCAGGAACACAGGACTAGTATTAGATTCCCAATGGGCTAGTTCTTCAAAACGGTACAACTGGTCCACTTTGTCTTGCCACATAGCTATAGACGGGGGGGAGGTATTCTTCCATAGGAACGGGATTAGGAGACGAGCAGCAGTCAAAAGCATAGTGGGGAGGTTAAATTTAGAGGGGGTGATAGTATCATTGGGACACCACAGAAGGATCAACTTAGCGTCCAGCCGAACCCGCGACTTGCAAATCCTATTGATCAGGAGCTCAATCTCGGACCAGAAAGGCAACATTTTAGGACAGTCCCACCATATATGGGACAGGGACCCGATTGCCTCTTCACATCTCCAGCAACAGTCGGGGATGCTGGGGATAAGCCTGTGGAGAAACTCAGGCGTCCTGTACCACCTCGTCAATAGCTTATATGAATTAGCTTGAACCTTTATGCAGCGGTTGAATCCATGGGAATGAGTAAGTATAAAAGCTCTTTCAGGATCAGAGAAAGAGACGGACAGCTCCTTCTCCCAAGCTGAAAGGAAGCGTAGGTCAGGGGGCTGGGATGAGAGTATCTCCTTATAAAGTACAGATAGGGGCTTCTTAGGCGGCTGTGAGTGGGACAGCCTCTTTTCAATCCAGGAGGGATCTGAAGATGGAGTAGGGAATTCCTTCAGGCGGGTGAGATCCTTCTTAAAGGCCATAGTCTCCAGGAAAGAAGCATTATGGGATTCGGGAGAATCCACAAGCTTATCCCATCCCAAGTCCCCCGTCTCAGAAATGATGTCCCTCAGCCGCAGGTCGCGAAAGCGGGCCCATAACCCTGAGACAGCAGAAGTGGTCGGGTGGATGTAAAATTGGATCAAGGGCAAAGGCATAGCCAAACTCGGGAAACACATATCTGTACCCTGGTAAAGTTTAGCCCATTCCAACAAAAGTCCTCTCCACAAGGGTGAGGCGTGTCTGTGAGAAGCGGTGTATTTGCGTACCCCCCAGAGGACCACCTGTTCCTTAAAAGTGAGCAAGTTCCTTTCCAGGTGAGATACTAAGTTGGTCCCTTGCCCAGAGAGGAGGTTTAGACCTCTACCCAACATAGAAGCTTTATAATAGACATAAATGTCAGGAAGGCCAAAGCCCCCGAGGCGCTTTTCACGGGTCAAAGTCGTGTAAGCAATCCTGGGAGATTTTCCGTCCCATATGAAGGAAGAGAAGACTCTGCGGACCTCCACGAAGAAGGAACGGGGAAGGTAGATAGGGAGGGTCTGAATCAGATAGAGCAGCTTAGGAACAATGAAAGTCTTCAAGTAATTTTTCTTACCTATCCATGAAATAAATGGTAATTTTACCGAGCGCAGGTGGGATTTAATAGACTTCAGAGTAGGGACGTAGTTCAGATCAAAGGAGTCATTGGGATTCGCGGAAATGTGCGTACCTAAAAAAGGGATGGTGCTGTCAGCCCAGGCGAAGCCCACTTCCCTCTTGAGAGTGTCAACGTCAGGCTTGGGGCAGGTGATGTTAAGAGCCAAAGACTTGTTGTAATTTATTTTAAAATGAGAGACCATTCCGTACTCCTCAAAAATAGAATGAAGAGCAGGGAAAGATGTGAGAGGGTTGGTTGTCATAACCAGGAGATCATCAGCGAAGGCTGCTGTGAGGTGTGTGTGGGAACCTACCCGGATCCCTTGAATTGAGGGAGACTGTCTGATCTTGGCCAGGAGCGTCTCCATAACTATGACAAAGAGGGCTGGAGAGAGTGGGCAACCCTGCCTCGTGCCGTTGGTGATGGGGAAAGAGGGGGAGAGAGTGCCATTAATCCGAACCTGTGCAGAGGGGCGTGAATAGAGCGAGAAAATAGAGGTAATAAACGCTTCAGGAAAGCCAAACTTCGATAAGGCCCGGGACAGGAAAAGCCAGCTAATCCTATCGAAGGCTTTCTCCGCATCAATGCTAAGAAGCGTGAGTGGGATATCGTGCAGTTGAGCATGAGAAATCAAATGCAAGACTCGTACCGTATTCTCGCACCCCTGCCTGCCGGAGACAAAGCCTACCTGTTCCTCACCAACAACGGCAGGAAGGACAGTTTGAATCCTGCGAGCCAGAATCTTAGCCCACCATTTCACGTCCGTGTTCAGCAGCGAAATGGGGCGGTAGCTACCGCAGTTCAAAGGGTCTTTATTTTCCTTATGGATCACAGTGATATGGGCCGAGAGAGATTGGGGGGGTAGAGTACCACCTTGGAGCAGGTAATTACACATAGCACTGAAATGTGGTAGAAGCACCGAGCGGAATGCTTTATAATAGGTGATGGTAAACCCGTCGGGTCCAGGACTTTTCCCTGACGGGATGGTGGATAGGGTCTGTTCAACTTCCAAGTCCGTGATCGGAGCCAGGAGTTGTGAGGACTGGGTCGAGGTGATGGAAGGTAGATCTAGGGAGGAGAGGAAGCGGTCAGTAGCTTCACGCAGCGAATCCGGAGGGGAGCGACTGTGAGGGGGGAGGTTATAGAGGCCTTGGTAAAAGGCACAGAAGGCCTTTGCTATATCAGGAGTTCGCTTATGGATAGTACCCTGGTCATCCCTATTGCTGTGATGAATGAATCGGCTTTCTGCTTTTGGACCAGAGCCGTCATGAGCCTATTTCCCTTATCCCCATGAGCATAGGAGCGAAATTTAGCTCTCAGGAGAATTTTAGCCGAGGTAACATTAAGCTTATTCTTGAGCTGGGACCTCACTGCAGCTAGCTCAGAAGCACAGTCAAGGGCCTGAGATCGCTTATGAGATAGCTCCAGTTTCCGGATCTTAGATAAAAGCTCAGTGATCTCCTGAGTACGTTTCTTTTTAAGATGTGTACGCAAAGCAATCAACTCCCCCCGCACAGTCGCTTTATGGGCCTCCCAAATTACCGAGGGGGACGGAGCGTCAGGGCCGGACGAATTGTTGGCGAAAAACTCCTTCAAAAAGGAGGACAGTCTGGGGGTATGGGAAGGATCAAATATGATGGTATCATTGACCCTCCAATGCCATTCCCTCTTCGGGAGGTCCTGCAGAGAAATCTTCATAAACACCGGGGCGTGATCGGATAGGGTTATATCACCTATGTGGGCATGTAGGGCACTATGTGCATGAGTACTGGACATGAAAAGATAGTCCAGCCTATGGTAGGAGGACTTGGCCCTAGAAAAGAAGGAGTAGTCTTTTCCTGAGGGGTGAAAAGTACGCCATACATCAAATACACCTAGGTTCTGCAGAGCCACTTTAAGACGCCGCAGGCGGACATGAGTGATTGCTGATTGTCCGGTAGAGGAGTCTAAAAGGGGATCAAGGGTAGCGTTAAAGTCACCTCCTAGAATAACCAGTCCCTCTTTAAAAGAGGAAAGCAGAGCAAGGATCTGAAGGAGCCAAGGCACCTGTCTCCGGTTGGGGGCGTAAATATTCGCCAGGGTAACAGGGGTATCAGCAATGGAGCCCTTCAGGAAGAGATAGCGACCCTCAGGATCTAGCGAGGTGGCCGACAGCTTGAAAGGAAGTTGTTTGTGAATCCCTATGCTGACACCCCTGCTAGCCGCAGTATAAGGAGAATGATACCACTGGGAAAACCGCCGATGAGGCATTTTGGGTACTCTATCAATTTTAAAGTGCGTTTCCTGAAAAAACGCTATGGAAACCTTATCCCTCTGAAGAAGAGCCATAACCTGAGAGTGCTTGCGTGGCTCATTCAGACCCCGAGCATTCAATGAGGATATTACAATAGATGACATCTTATACATTGAGGTAGAATGCGACTATGAAAGAGCCCTGGCACGACATACAGTGAGTGTGGGAGGGGGGGGACACAGGAGGAAAGGAGGGGAAAAGACAACAGACAAAGAGGGAGAAACAACAACATAAACAGTGTGAACAAAACCAGCTCCTCTGAGCACCCGGCGATATAACGACCCTTTCACATCACGGCTATCAGCCGGGGTCAGCCGGGTGGGGGTTCTCGCAGAACTGGCAAGGAGAGTCATCGGGGTGAGAACAGGGATAACGGAAGGTTCCATTACCATGTATGGCCGGGTATTCCCCGCTAGTGGGAATAGGCAGGGTGTGGGAACCTTGAGTAGAAAGTGCAAAAAAGTGCAAAAAATGCAAAAAATGCAAGGAATGCAAGAGCTGCAAAAAACAGGAACATGGCAGCTCATCATAAAACAGAATCGCCGAACAGCGAAGTGATCAGTTCGGAGAAGACGAACACAATCAATCCAGATTGGTCATAGGATCAGAGGCCTAAGGGACCGGATCAGGGTCCATATCTAGGGCCTTAAACATATATGTATGTCCGCAGCGGACACAAAACATACGTGCTCCCAGCGGGTAGATAGAAGACGACGACAGCATGTCGCAGTTCAGGTCAGACGACGGGGAGAATCCTCAGGTCTGGGCTTGGGTCCTTTCTTGGTAGGAGCCAGACGCCATTCAGATGGTCGAGGTGGAGGGAGCGGTGGGTCCTCAAGATCCGCAGGCATCCATGAGGGCAACGAAATGGGAGATATCCCCAAGGTAGGCCAAGCCGCTTGCAGATCCGGCGGCGTACGGATTGAGATTTGGCGCCCATTTTTCAAAATTGCAAGTCCAAAAGGGTAAAGCCATCGGAACGGTATGGCTGCAACTCGGAGGGCATCTAGAAGCGGTTTCAACATACGGCGCTTCGACAGGGTGGATGGCGCCAGGTCTTGGTAGAACTGTATAGGCGTCTCCTCATACTGCAAGCAATCAGCCTCTCTTCCAGCTTTCATTATGGCTGCCGTGTCAACGAAGCTGAGGAGGCCGCAAACCACGTCACGGGTCCGATGGTTTAGGCTGGGGTCTGAGGGCCCTATGGATCCTCTCAATCACCACCTTGTCCGCTCTCTCTTGCCCTAAGAGGTGCGCAAAAATTTCAAGCGCGACGGTGCGCAGGGCTTCCGACGCTATGGTCTCAGGTAGGCCCCGGATGCATAGATTGCATCTGCGATTTCGTTTTCCTGATCCTCTATACGCAGTAGTGCGTCATTCAGCAGCTCAGTGTGGGAGCGAATTGCATTACATGTCTTCTCCTCACGCTGCGTGGCGGCCACCTGTAAGTCCTCCAGGTGCGCTACCCGGTTCCCCATGGCGCGCAAGTCTTCCTTGATGTCGGCTAAGTCCTTTTTTAGAGGAGCTAACGCTGCGTTAAGCACCGACAGCAAAGCAGCTTTTGTGAAGGAGCCCCTAGCATTCCGGGACTTACATGTAGAGGCGTCCGATGCGCTGCCAGCGTCGGAGAGATCTTCTTGGTCTGAGTGTAAGTCCACATCCGGCGCCATCTTGGAAGTGTTCGCGGCCCGGTGCTTCGGGGTCTTTTTCAGGAATTGGTCCATGTCAGGCTGGCGAGACCTGACCGGAGTGGGCTCAGGTTGTTCCCTGGATCGATCTTTACCCACTTTGCCCATTTGTGCTAGACTGTAAGCTGCTTGAAGGGGATTAGCACCAGCTCAGATGAGGAGCTCAAAAACCTGCAGCCATTCAGCTACACAGCCAGGCTCCGCCTGAGAAGTGATCCACTTATCTCCCAAGGACAGAGGCAAGACTCCATTAGCCACATGGTAGCAAAAGACAGCAAAATACATGAAACTATATAGTCTTTTAAGCAGGGAGAGGAAAACATGCGAACAAACATAGAAGGGCATCCTTCACAGATATATTTTTTTCTGGGGTGAAATTCAATTGCCAAAATAGCAATACCATAAATCAGTGGTTTCAGCTGTGGCTGGCCAAGTTTAATAGTGTCAGTCACAGGATATATTATTTTCTGGGGTGAAATACAGTTGCAAAAATAGAAATACAGTAAATCTGGTGTTCCAGCTGTTGCAGGCCTAGTTTAAATCTGTCCGTAAAAGGATACCTTTCATCCAGGGCCTAAATACTAGGCCTACAATTGATATTCCCCTAAATCAGTGGTTACTGCTGTGCCTGGATTAGTGTAATACGCTACATAAATAAATAGGCAGATAGTGTTAGGTGCCTGTAAAAAAAGGCCTGAATTTGAAATCAATACATTGGGCCAAATATTTTTTTCCTTATTGTGGTGCTTGGTGAACGGTAACAATGAGGAAAACCTCTAGTAAGGGACGCGGACGCGGTCGTGTTAGTGTACCCTCTGGTGCTGGGAGAGGACGTGGCCATTCTGCCACAGCCACACGTCCTAGTGAACCAAATACTCCGCAGAGAGAGATGGAATATGAGACCTTTAAGCCTCCATGATGTACAGATTTCTCATGGCTGCAAACTGTCACCCTGTCTATGTACACGGTGACAGTGCTGAGACCATGGGTGTTACACACAGCGAGCGATGTCAGCTAACCGGCCGGGACCAATGAGATCTCCTGGACATGTCTATATAACGCCCCCTACTCCAGTCCACGTCTGAGATCTCCTGGTTATGTCTTCTATATAACGACCCCTCCTCCAGTCCACGTCTCTGAGATCTCCTGGTTATGTCTTCTATATAACGCCCCCTCCTCCAGTCCACGTCTCTGAGATCTCTTAGATATGTCTTCTATATAACGCCCCCTCCTCCAGTCCACGTCTCTGTGATCGCCTGGATATGTCTTCTATATAACACCCCCTCCTCCAGTCCACGTCTCTGAGATCTCCTGGTTATGTCTTCTATATAACGCCCCCTCCTCCAGTCCACGTCTCTGATATCTCCTGGATATGTCTTCTATATAATGCCCCCTTCTCCAGTCCACGTCTCTGAGATCTCCTGGATATGTCTTCTATATAACGCCCCCTCCTCCAGTCCACACCTTTGAGATCTCCTGGATATGTCTTCTATATAACGCCCCCTCCTCCAGTCCACGTCTCTGAGCTCTCCTGAATATGTCTTCTATATAAGGCCCCCTCCTCCAGTCCACGTCTCTGAGATCTCCTGGTTATGTCTTCTATATAACGCCCCCTCCTCCAGGTTATGAAATTTGTTCATGCTTCATTTACTGGTAAAAGATGAATTGCGTTATGGATTCCGTTACCACCGACCATAACGCAATTCTATGACTGAACGCATAACGGAATGCCTTTAGAGGAAATCCATTCTTTATTCTGTCATAATAGAAGTCTATGGGCTGCAAAATGGCAAAAAGGCATTCCGTTATAGAATTGCGTTATGGTCCGTGGTAATGGAATCCATAACGCAATTCACCTTTTACCAGTAAACAAAGGGTGAAAAAACTTCATAACCTGAAATTCTTTCATCTGTAGTTTTATCATGTGTGGATCTGATGGGTGTTCCCCTTACCTGGGGGCAAGCGTGTCCTCCTCTGACAACCCTTCACTATGAAGCGTCCTGGCTAGAGATGAGCGAACATTTAAAAAAAGTCCGTTGTTCGGGGTTCGGGTGGTGGTTAATTGCGCATCCCGTTATGGATTCCACTATAGCGCATATGGAATCCATAAGGGGCGGCTGCCACCAACCCGAACTGTTGCACAGCCGAAGGACCTGGGGTGACGTCACCGTCATGTGATCAGTGCAGGGGGCTGGATTTGATCCCGTGCTGAGCCACGCCCCCTGCACTGATCACATGACAGTGACGTCACCCCAGGTCCTTCAGCTGTGCAACAGTTCAGGTAGGTGGCAGCCGCCCCTTATGGATTCCATATGCGCTATAGTGGAATCCATAACGGGATGCGCAATTAACCACCACCCGAACCCCGAACAACGGACTTTTTTTAAATGTTCGCTCATCTCTAGTCCTGGGCTTTAATTTCTTCCACCATGCAGTAGTCGGGCTCCAGGCTGTGCTGCAGGAGAAGGTACAGGACCTGTGATGATGTCATGACCATGTGATCAGGCGTGGGCGGAGTCATGGAGATCACATGACCAGGATTATTTGCTCCCTGTACACAGGTCTCTGCTGTACTGCCTGTAATTCCAGTCTGTATGTAGCAGTGCTGTAGAGCTGTAATGTCTGTATAGATGAGCTGTATCCGTGTAAGGTCTGTGTAGTTGAGCTGTATGTGCGTACAACCAGGCTGTTTATGTGTAATATGCCTCTGAAGAGCTGTATCAGTGTGTGCAGCAGAGCTGTGTGTGTAATGTTCAGTTACTTCAGCTGAGTCTCTGTCATGTCCATGTAGCAGAGCCGGCGATGTAATCTGCTGGTATCGGGGCTCGGCGTGTGCTCAGGAGATGTTTAGGGGTAACTCTATCCCTTTTATCCATATCAGTTATTAGATGTAAGCGATATCTTATGTCGGGGCAGATGTAGGATTTCCACTGGGGGGGATTACAATTATCTTCTGTATTTTTTTAGTTTTTTTTGGTTGTTCATTTTCTTTGTAGTTGATTTGAGCTTGTCTGCAGCTCCATTCCAATGGGTGAACATGGGCCCCGTTCTCATGATTGGCAGGGGCCCCCAGCGATCCGATCCCTACAATTAGTTGATGGGGGATGAGTTCTCTTCCTGGGACAGCCCCGCCCCTTTAATAGCCCTTCTTCGCTTCATTGGCTTCATTTCAAAGATAAAATTTTAGTTTGCGGAGATTAGAAAAACACAGAAAAAAACACTCGAGATTCGTTTTGGGTCCGGTTCGCTCAATTTTTTTAAAAGTTTGGTTCAGACACAAATTGATTCAGGCGAAACCGACGTTGCTCCAATTACCCTAAAAGTTGGTATTTGACCCCTCCAGCCTCCTAGGAGTCATCATTTTTAGGAAAACTTTTATGATTTATTTTCTCCCCCAGCGTTATCATGCAGTAGGTTTAATATCACACGGCGCCGGTACATGTGTTCTGCTTTATCATTTTCCAAAGCTTCCAATAATTGTCCCTTATCCGAAGCAGAAGATGATTAAACACACGGTGTTATGGGGAAAAAAATATTAAAAAGTGGCTTGGGTAACCAAGTGTCCAAAAATGATGCCTGGACAGGGTGGGAATGCCGCCTGCACTGAAAAAAACACAAGAAGAAGGAGCGGCTTCTAATTGGGAGCAGCAGCAGCAGCAGTGCGGTGTGGATATGGGAAGAGGACGGTACTGATAAAGGGGCAGCAGCAGGAGCGGTACAGCATGGAGCATACAGGGCTGTCTATGGGGAGTAGTAGTAGTAGTGGTGGGGGTAGTAGTGACAGTGGTGGCAGATGCTTTGTGTTAATGGCGATGGTAGTAGTAGTGACAGTGGCGGAAGATGCTTTGTGTTAATGGTGATGGTAGTAGTAGTGACAGTGGCGGCAGATGCTTTGTGTTAATGGTGGTGGTAGTAGTAGTGACAGTGGCGGCAGATGCTTTGTGTTAATGGTGGTAGTAGTAGTAGTGACAGTGGCGGCAGATGCTTTGTGTTAATGGTGGTGGGGGTAGTAGTGACAGTGGCGGCAGATGCTTTGTGTTAATGGTGGTGAGTAGTAGTAGTGATAGTGGCGGAAGATGCTTTGTGTTAATGATGGTAGTAGTAGTAGTAGTGACAGTGGCGGAAGATGCTTTGTGTTAATGGTGGTGGGGGTAGTAGTGGTGGGGGTAGTAGTGACAGTGGCGGTAGATGCTTTGTGTTAATGATGGTAGTGGTAGTAGTGGTGGGGGTAGTAGTGACAGTGGCGGCAGTTGCTTTGTGTTAATGATGGTAGTAGTGGTGGAGGTAGTAGTGACAGTGGCGGCAGTTGCTTTGTGTTAATGATGGTAGTAGTAGTAGTAGCGACAGTGGCGGCAGATGCTTTGTGTTAATGATGGTAGTAGTGGTGGAGGTAGTAGTGACCGTGGCGGCAGATGCTTTGTGTTAATGGTGGTGACAGTAGGACAGTAGCAGTGAGGAGCAGCAGCCATACGGTACATGTTGGCAGAGAGGCCGCAGCATAATGGAGGCAGCAGCAACCTTACGGAGGATGATGCTCAGCAGGTCACAGCAGTTGTATAATTGAGGCGGCAGCAGGAGTAACCCTACAGAATGTTTAGGCCCCCAGAGCGCCTAGCTTGGGGACACATGGGGCAATGACACCTCATTTTAGGATTTTAGATAGGCTGTATTCCCCCCTCCTCCCCCTTTTTCTGTGTGTGGGTGTTTTCCCGCCTTTATTTTTCAGATCTTACCTGAGGTAATTCCAGTTTGGTCCGGTCAGCTGTAAAGCTGCAGTGCTCAAGGTGTTTCCTGATTGGTCTCCGCCCGTTGCTGGGGGAGATTTCAAGGCTTCTGATTTGTTGTGCTTCCCACAGCAGGAAGCTTCTTGCCTTTATATTGCAGGTTCGCTGCTGATTCTGGGCCAGTTTAAAGAAGAATCCAGGATGGAAGACCTGCTGAGGAGACTTGTGGAGAGCGGAGGCGGCCGGCGGGGAAGATGCCGCTACAGCCGCCGCCTGGATCGCCGGGAGTGTCGCCGCCATCGCCGCTGAGGAGGACATCGCTGCTGGCGGCTGAACTGTTGAGGGAACCATAAGAAGAAAGAAGAAGCCGGCGGGGGAGCAGCGCTAAAGTGCTGGTGTCCGGCCTGCCCTGGGTGAAGGAGTTTCCTGCGCTGCCCAGCAAAAGAGCCAGAAGGGTGCGCAGTGTTTATACTCCTCCCCCAGAGGTTGGCCGGCGATAGGGGAGCAGTGAGGCCAGAAGAACATCACCGCGATGTGTGTCCCACATTCTGTGGTTGAGCTATCTCCAGGCCCCCAGAGAAGACCCCTCATCAAGGACCTTCAACCTCTGGTGATGTCCAGGAGGAGCAGCAGGAGGGTGAGAATTTCAATGTTGCGTCTGTCCCTGAGGCAGGTTTATTGTCTCAGTTAGTTAGGCTGTTAACTAATGCAATGGGTAGTCAGAGGGTTAATCCTGTTTCTGAAGTATGGAGTACTGATCCGGCTTTGGCTGTTGTCGCAAGCGGTTCAGTGATTCCTAGTATTGAGAAAGGTGTGGGTTGTAGTGAGACATGTTTTAAGGAAGCTTTAGCCTGTGAGGTTTCGCCTTTAGGTTACCATTTGAATGTTAGTGTTAAAGAACGTATTTGGAGATTAGAATATATCGATTTAATGTCGTTATTACCATCCGTAAAGGAAGTCCCAATTAAAAAGGAGGATAAGCCTAAGGAAGATAGGCGGCGCTTTCCACCAGGTCTTTTAATAACTGGCTTCAGACCTTTTGTATTTATTCAGAGGTTTTGGGTGAGAAGCGTTTTGATTTTTGCTCAGGTTTATTCCAACATTTAGATATTATAATTGAGGCCTATAGGAATTTTGGCGGGATGGCTTGGTTTCAGTATGACGAGTCATTCCATCAAAAATTGGCAGCACACCCTTCCCTTAAATGGGGAGTAAAAGATATAGGTTTATGGGTAACTTGATGTTGCCTCAGAAGGCGGCGCCTGTTAAGTCAGTTCATTCCTCTCAGAACAGCATGAGGAAGGCTGTGTGTTTCGCTTATAATAAAGCGACGTGCAAGTGGTTGAACAACTGTCGCTTGAAGCACGAGTGCTCCTTTTGTGGAGGTACGCACCCCATGTCACGCTGTTTTAAAAGAAATTCCCAGTCAGGTCAGCATCAGCCAAATACTAGAGAGCAAATTTCAAAAAGCGTCGAGTCCAGTGGGGCTGTCAGAAATGCGCCCCTGGCTAGAAGTTTACCCAGACCGAATGAAAGCAGAGCTAATTTTGAACGGTTTCCAGTTTGGTTTCGAAGTCCCTCAGTTTTTGGGTAATGGCTGCTGCTGGGTTGAGAATTTGAAGTCAGTGTCGCTGCATAAAGAGGTGGTTAGGAAGAAGCTTCAAAAGGAGCTGGAATTGGATAGGATAGCGGGTCCTTTTTCGAATCCCCTTTGTGAATTTTAGGCGTTCTCCTTTGGGCGTTGTGCCTAAGAAGGAGCCAGGTGATTTCAGACTTATCCATCATCTGTTATTTCCGGAAAAGACGTCTTTGAATGACGTGGTGGATAAGTCTAAGGCGTCAGTGGAATATGCTTCTTTTGAGGATGCTTTAGCGTTGTTGAGGACTTTTGGCCAGGGGGCCATCTTGGCTAAAGCAGATATCAAATCTGCTTCTCGTTTGTTGCCTGTTTCCCTGTTGGTTTCAATTCTTTAGGTTTTCAGTTTGATGGTTATTTTTATTTTGATAAATGTCTCCCGATGGGTTTTTCTTTGTCATGTTATTATTTTGAGGCCTTCTCTACGTTAATTCAGTGGGTTGTGGAATATGACATGCGGAGTGGAGGTGTCCTGCATTATCTTGATGACTTTCTGTTTGTTGGTTTTCCGGATTGTAATTTGTGTTTGCTTTTGTTGAATAGGTTCTTGGATATTTGTTCTTGTTTTGGTATTCCTATAGCGCCTGAGAAGACGGTTTTCCCTGTTCATGCTTAGAGTTTTTAGGCATTATTATTGATTCGGGTCGTATGGAGTTTCGTTTGCCATTGGAAAAATTGGTTAAGATGGAGGCAAGTTTATTGGCGTTGTTGAGAATGAAGAAATGTAGCCTTAAGGATATGCAATCGTTGTTAGGTTCTCTTAATTTTGCCTGCAAAGTGATTCCGATCGGTCGTGTTTTTTCCAATAGGCTATATTTCTCAACAAGGGGTTTGAAATCTCCCAGTTCTCATATAAGATTGACTAAGGCTCTGAAGGAGGATTTGTTGATATGGTGGGAATTTTTGCAGGATTTTAACGGTTCATCGTGTTGGCAGGACGAATTTATGGACGCCGGTTCTTTGGGTTCGTTTACAGACGCAGCTGGTAGCTGTGGCTACGGGGCTTTTGGAATGGCAGATGGTCAGCTGAGAGATGGCCGCAGTCCTGGGTTAGTGGTGGTTACACGAGAAATGTTGTGTTGTTGGAATTATTTCCGGTAATTGTGGCGATTGTGTTATGGGGTTGTGATTTTCGTGACAGAAGGATTTTGTTGCATTCTGACAACAAGGGGTGTGTTTTGAAGTGAATACTCTTTCTTCTAAAAGCGACGCAGGGGTTAAACTTTTGAGGCATTTAGTGTTATTTGGTATGCGTTTTAATATATGGATAAAGGCGAAATATGTTGTTGGTTCTTCGAATGTTATTGCTGATTCTTTATCTCGTTTTCAGTTTTTGAGATTTCGGGAGCTAGCCCCAGAAGCAGACGTGGTTGGGATCCCGTGCCCTCGCCATCTTTGGGATCTTGTATGGGAGTGATATCCAGTTCGATTAAGCAGTCTTTGGCTCCAAGAACATGGGCAGCGTACTCTGCCGCATGCCGCGACTGGTTAAATTTTATTAATGCATTCACTAATGTCAGTCAAGTTAATCAGTTAGATTGTGGGTTAATGTTTGTAGCTAGTTTATTCGATAGGGATTTGTCAGCCTCGTCGGTATCTAGGATAGTTGCTGGTATATCATTTTTTCAGAAGCTGTATGGCGTCCAACCTCTGTCTTCTCATTTCCAAGTGAAGCAGATGTTGAAGGGTTATAAAAGAGGCTTGTCAAATATTGATCTTAGAAGGCCAATTTCCATCCCCTTGTTGTTTGAATTATGTAATATTCTGCGTCGGTTTTGTTTGGATCAGTTTGAAGTGTTTCTTTTTAAGACGGCGTTTGTTTTGGCCTTCTTTGCGGCGTTTAGAATCAGTGAATTGGTAGCGGCTAGTAGAGTTAATTGTTCTGGTTTGGTTGAAATTTTTCTGAGAAGATCTAAAACGGATCAGTATTGGAGAGGTAGATTTATCAAGCTTAGAGTGCGGTCAGGGTCGGATTTATGTCCAGTTATGGCGGTAAGGCAGTGGTTGAGAGTGCGTCCTGTTTGTAGTGGCCCCTTTTTAGTTCATAAGGATTTTTCGCCGCTTACTAAGTTTCAGTTTAATTCGGTATTAAAAAAGTGTTTGGGTTTGTTGGGCCTTGGTGATTTCAAAATTTCATCCCATTCTTTCAGAATTGGTGCCGCGACAGAGGCGGCTAGATAGGGGTTGGAGGAATCAGTGATTAGAAGGATTGAGAGGTGGGATTCTCATAGGGTTAATTTATATATCAGGCCGGATTTAGTGTTGTCAAGCTAAATTCAATCTTATTTTTCAGGTAGCCAGTTTGTTGTGTGGATTTTGGCCCACTCCTTTATTTTCTGGGCTCAGAAGCGAGCTGAGAGGAGAAGTTATTCTGAGAACCTTTGCTTTAATGCTGACAATCTCCATATTTTCTGGTGGGGAGTTAGAGGGTTAAATTGGAAAAATTTGTTAGTGGAAATTCGTAATTTAGTTAGTCAGTGGCCTGCGCCCAACTTATTAATTATTCATTTAGGAGGCAATGATTTAGGTAAAATGAAGACTTGCGAATTGTTATGGGTGATGAAAAAGGACTTAACCCTCCTGCAGTGTATGTTGCCGCATAAGACTTTAGTTTTTTCTGAGATAGTTCCTCGGCTATTGTGGGAAGGGGGGGATTTGAAATTTCTTGAAAAAATTCGTAGATGAATTAATAGAGCTATGGAGAAATTTCTTCCCCTGCTAGGGGGGTTTAGTTATAGACATGTTGATTTAGAGGGCTCTGTGGCTGAGCTCTACAGATCAGATAAGGTGCATCTCTCTGAAGTGGGGTTGGACATTTAGGTTTACAAAATGTGGTTGAAAAATGGCTGTGGTGCTTTTGGGGGGCCCCGCCTTAGGAAGCGTGGCTTGTGGGCTGTATCGTTCAGCTAAGGCTGAACAGATCTTGGTTCTTTGGTTGTTATTGGTCTAATTTATTAATGGTGTAATGGTCTAATTTATTTATATTACTTTGTGTTTTAATAATACTGTTTTATGGTTACCCATAATAAAGCACTGCGGCCATTTTATTCCATAAAGTCGTTGTTGTGTTTTTATTTTAGTTATTAAGGTAAATTTATAGTAGTTATTTATTGGTGTCATTTGCCTCCATGTTATGGTGGGAAAGTGGCATTAGTGACATGACAGAAAGTGAAGACAGACAGACAGCAGTGGCATTATGCGGGTGGCAGCAGCAGTCATTCAGAATGTGAGACCCCCATAACAGTGGGGCACCACCAGCAAGGCCAGATCTATTCATCAGAATCAGCCAGAAGAATGTGAGATCCCCCTGAATCCAGGCTTGGCTCATTTTGACAAAAGTGATGTTTTGTACACCGGCGGAGGACAACTTGGTCCATTTGGGGGTGTCATCATGTCCACCGCAGTGCTGAAAACTCTCCCTGAGATAACACTTTAGGCTGGACAGGAAAGCAGATAGAGAGCGCACTGTGCCAGTTCGGGCCACTGTCCCAGTCTGCCTGCCCAGAAGAAATCTATGGGTCAGGGAGCTGGGCATACGACAGAGGCCGGCCATAGTTCAGGTAGATGTGAACCTGTCACGGTCCCTGCTGTGAGAGAGGTGAGAAGATCGGATAGAGTTGCTGCACGTGAGGCTATCTGACAGGTCTCTCTGTTTTCCTCTATGTATGTTGTTGTCAGGTGCCGCCTGTTATCAGTGATGAGGCTCTATTTAGATCTGCCTCACACTGCTAACCATGCGGTTGATAGTTTCTGTTTGGAGTTGCTAGAGCTTGGTTGTCTCGGATCTCCTGCTTCTCCATACATCTCTAAGCTAAGTACTTGTTGCCTCTGTTTGTTATTCTCTGGTGTGTGTTGTTTCTAGGCCTCAGGGAGATGCGGGTTCCTTCATCAGTGCACCAATTTGACTTGGGGCCAAACCCAGAGGGCGGAGATTCAGTGAGCCCCGTTCTTCACAGATCTCCAGATGGTGGAGATAAACTTACCTGAGGGCTTATTGGTCACACCTCCAGGATGGTCCCGGTGCACTTGGCCACTTACCTGCAGAGACTAAGGCTGGTGCAAGCAGCAGCAGTACAGAAACACGAGACAGACTGGAACCCAGGTACACAAACAGGAACCCACACACAATCACATGACACTGTTCAGATAGGACATAACGGGAACCAGAAAACAAGACTGGACCCCATGCAGAACAGATGCCTGACAGTCACAGGCAGAGCTGCACAGACAGGCAGACAAGCAGATGCCTGGACCCCATACGAAACAGATTTGTGGCGGTCACAGGCAGAGCTGCATACATAGACTAGATATCCTCCCTTCAGAGTACCCAGGAGCCCTCTCCACAAAGGCATAGAATCGGACTAGCAGATGCCTGTTCCCCATGCCAAGTTAATCCATGTGCGAACAGACAGAACTGCATGTTTCATCCCAAGTCGATTCGCTCATCCCTAACTATAATGTTGCGCCTTTCTGAAGCCAGCAAGGACAACAGCGGCCTACTACTACTACTACTACCACCACTACTTCTGGTCAGATAGTTGGTGCTGTTACTACCCATATTCTGGCAGTGGGTCTTTCGTCTGGAACCCTTACACAGACGGACATTTTTGGGCCTCTCAGATGTTCTGTACTACTCCCGTCTATTGGTGTAGTAATCACATAAATATGCTGCTATTTTGAATATAATTAACGACCCCCCAAAAAAAAATTTGATTGAAAATGTATGAAGACTGAAATTAATGGAAACTAATTTAGGCCTAAATTTGTCATCACTCCCAGATATTTTTGTCTGCTCCCTTGTCTGTTGGTGCAGTAATCACGTATATATGCTTATAGTTTGAATATATATAATTAAAAATTCATTGATTGGAAATGTGTGAACCAGAAATCAAGGAAAATGGATTTAGGCCTAAAATCGTTATTCCTCACAGATACTTTTGTGCGCTGGCCAGTGTATTGGTGTTTATCACCTATATGCTGGTTTAATTACATTCAACAAATCAATGAACATTAATGGGTGATTAAGGGCCAGGCCTCATGCTCAATTTCACCTTAATATACACAGGCAGATGGGTACTGCTGCAGTAATCACATATATATGCTGCTTAATTAAATTGAACCCCCAAAAAGAACTCTTGTCAAAATGGGGTGGAAAAATGAAAGTATTTGCTTGCAGGTAGCTGCTTTTGAGGTCTGCACTGCAGCCCCGGACTTTGATAGCAGGCACAGTCACCCACAGTTCCTGTCCTCTCTCTCCCTGTCTGTCAGCTTCCCTGCTTCTGTCTATTCTACACAACACACACATTTCTTTATTTGTAATTTTAGCCTTTCCCGTCACTCTCCCTGGCAATAGAATACAAGCTTGATTGATTTCTGATTCTCCCCGACTCCCTAAGATTTTTCTGGCAGACACTGTACAACTTAAGTACCTTATTCACACCCCAGCACAGAATGGCTTTCTTCTCGGGCACCTCCCTGCCCGCTGCAAGATTAATTGGCTCATCCAGGCTGTCTGTCAGCCAATCAGGGAAGGCCCACCCGCAACTTCCTCTCAGGGACCTCCCTAGTGCTTTTTACCCCCAACATGTGAATTAAATTGGTGCTACACGACGATTTAGTGGCATTTGTCCAAAACAAAGCCGGAAAGATTCAGGTTTATCTGCCTAACTTGTTCACTCATCCTCAGTCTGGATGTGTTTTTCCATTACACTGCTGATTGGTTACTTTATTAAATGCTTCTAATTGGTTGTATCGAAACTAGTGTGTAGGGGGGAGGGGGAGTAGAGCCCCCAGGCAACAGTTAATAAAAAAATTTCACGGGCTATGCCTGGCGGAGAATCCAGTCTTCGAGTCTTTGATTCTTCGACTGGCCAACTTTCCTTGTCACAGGCGAGGACAATTAACCAATCTGAATGGCACAGACAAGACAGTGTAGTCCCCTAGTTTGGGACATTTCCTATATTGCAGTGACAGAGGGTTCACTTTCTCTTGTTACTAGTGTTGAGCACGAATATTGGAATAACGAATTTTAATTGCAAATATCGCCACTTCGATAATTCGTGAATATTTAGAATATATTACTATATAATCGTTTTTTGAATATTTATTTTTCATCATCCATCTGAAGTGAACAGTACACATGATTCCTCCCTGCTTAGGGTGTCTGGTTCCCAAAAAAACTGTTCTGTCGGGGCTCCCTAGGATTTCAGCTTGCTCCAGTCAGTGCCTGTGGTTGCAGTTTCCATGGTGATGGGGACGATCCATGCGCAGGGCCACGGGCACTGACTAGAGCGGGCTGAAATCCTAGGGAGCCGGACAAATAACTGTTTTTTGGGGACCAGACATACTAAGCAGGGAGGAGTCATGTACACTGTTCACTTCAGATGGATGATGAAAAATGACGAATATTCTACAAAATATTCATCAAATATCGCAAATTCGAATATAGCCCCTGCCGCTCATCACTACTTGTTACCTATATTGATCTTGAGTTCCAGAAAAGTGCGAAGGAAGAAGCCCATGAGAGAAGACTTCCTCATTTGGCACCTTCTTTTCAGAAACCTCTGATTTCTCCTTCACCAGCACCAGAAATCATGCACGTGGATAAACTCAAAAAAACGGAAATGAAGCGTTTGCATAGGCATTACAATGGCTTACAACTCTATTGCCATGGAAAGGGGCACTATGTACAAACATGTCATGAGTATTTTATCCAATTTTTTTTGCAGGAATTAAACGGGTTCTCTGGGATTTTGATATTGATTGCCCATCACCAAGATAAGTCTAGTACGCAGCCTGCTTTCCCTACCTACTTACAGTACAATTCAAAGATAGCTAGACGGCAACTGGTTGACAGTCCCTACACTATATAAGTGCAGAGACAGACTGACAAAGACAGACAAACACAATACAGGCTAGTACGTAAATGGGTCAGAACTAGTCAGGCTATGCAGTACAAAACGGGAGGCAAAGAGTGGTCAGAAGAGAAGCCGAGATCAGAACCAGATGGACTAAGCAGTATCAAACAAGTAAAAGAGAGCGGTCAGAAGACAAGAAGGGGCGAGAAGCATGAACAATCCAAATAAGCAGAGGAACAAGAACCAGGAACACAGCTAGTGAGTCAGAGACATCATTGGCACTGATATATGGGCAGGAAGGGACTTACATAGACACAGAGTCCCAGGATCAGAACCTAAAAGGTCCATTGACTCAGCGCTCCATTAGTACTCCGTAATAGAGCAGCTGAGCAATCAGCCCACCGCTAATCTCCCCCAGCACACGCCCGCTGCGGCAGAAACAGAGCATTGCATCCTTTTACTAAGGACGCTGTCGCACCGCTGGAGCCCGGACAGGTAAGTTTGTTACAACAGGTGAGAATTAAATTTATATCACAAATGATTCATTTTAAAAACAGTGTTTACTTTGTAAAAAAAGTGCTAAAAAAAAATGCCTACGAGCCATTGGCTCCTAAATAAGGAAATTAGCTTTGAGCGAAGCGAGTTTCACATGCTTCTACCGAAGTCAGTTTGTTCAAAACTTCGGAATATACTGTACGGAGATTCATCTCAGAACAGTACTAGAACGTACAGGAGAAACCCAAAAAATATGAATATATCCAACAGTTCATTTATTTCAGTAATGCAACATAAAAGGTGAAACTAATACATGAGAGAGACTCATTACATGCAGAGCGAGATATTTCAAGCCTTTATTTGTTATAATTTGGATGATTACGGTTTACAGCTTATGAAAACTCCAAATTCACAATCTCAGACAATCAGACAGGGCCGGACTAGCTATGAAAACCACCCTGGAAAAAATTACATACCTGCCCCATAGCATTGTGTAATTATACAAGTACAACGTCATGGAGGGGGTATATACACTGTAATATAGAGGTATATGGGGGGTATATACACTGTAATATAGAGGTATATGGAGGGGGTTCATACACTGTAATATAGAAGTATATGGAAGGGGTATATACACTGTAATATAGAGGTATATGGAGGGGGTATATACACTGTAATATAGAGGTATATGGAGGGGGTATATACACTGTAATATAGAGGTATATGGAGGGGGGTTCATACACTGTAATATATAGAGGTATATGAAGGGGTATATACACGGTAATATAGAGGTATATGGAAGGGGTATATACAGTGTAATATAGAGGTATATGGGGGTATATACAGTGTAATATAGAGGTATATGGGGGGGTATATACACTGTAATATAGAGGTATATCGGGGGTATATACACTGTAATATAGAGGTATATGGAAGGGGTATATACACTGTAATATAGAGGTATATGGAGGAGTATATACACTGTAATATAGAGGTATATGGAGGGGGGTTCATACACTAATATAGAGGTATATGAAGGGGTATATACACGGTAATATAGAGGTATAAGGAGGGGGTATATACAGTAATATAGAGGTATATGGAGGGGGTATATACACGGTAATATACAGGTATATGGGGGGGTATATACACTGTAATATAGAGGTATATGGAAGGGGTATACACTGTAATATAGAGGTATATGGGGGGTATATACAGTGTAATATAGAGGTATATGGGGGGGTATATACAGTGTGATATAGAGGTATATGGAAGGGGTATACACTGTAATATAGAGGTATATGGGGGGGTATATACACTGTAATATAGGGAAAAATCCGTACCTGGGATTTTACTTTCCTTGAGTCCGGAGGCAGCACACATGGGGTTAAGCTTGGCTTCACTCTTCCAGGACCGCCCACCTAGATAAAACAATTAGAATAACTAATTAGCTATCATATATATCTGAGCTCCTACAAGCCCTCTTCGTGTTAAAAAAATAGAATCAGACAAGTTTATGCAGAAAGAATAACAGTTTATTAGGGAGGGTATACTTGTGCTGCCTCCGGACTCAAGGAAAGTAAAATCCCAGGTACGGATTTTTCCCTTTCCCATTTCGTCCTCCGGCAGCACACATGGGGATTTTCATAGATCATGAGAGGGTGGGTCTATTAATCTAATACTGCCGATAATACCCCAGTGCCGAAGGCTGAGCCTTTGGTATTGATGTCTAGACGATAGTGTTTCATGAAGGTTGAAGATGATGACCAAGAAGCTGCATTACATATCTCCTGGATGGAGACTTGCGCCCTTTCTGCCCAAGATGCTGCTGTCGCTCTGGTCGAGTGCGCTCTCAGAGGAAATGGTGTAGGCGCTCCCTCTAAATTGTATGCTTCCAGTATAGTATTCTTCAACCACCTTGCCAACGTATCCTTAGACGGTTGAAGACCTTTCCTTGGACCGGTAAAGAGGAGAAATAGATTTTCAGCTTTTCTAAACTCTTCTGTCCTTCTGAGATAAATCTCTAAGGCACGCTTCAGATCCAACGTATGGAGGAGGTTTTCTTGATCATTTTTCGGTTCAGGATAAAAAACTGGGAGAAAGGCTTCTTTATTCACATTGGTAGATGATGAGATCTTCGGAATAAAAGTGGGAATAGTGCGAAGGAGGACACCATCTGGCAGGAATCTTAAATATGGGTATTTTGACGATAAAGCTTGCAGCTCTCCTAGTCTTTTGGCCGATGTTATTGCGACTGAGAACAGAACTTTGTACACAAGCCACTTGAAGTCTGCATGTTCCAGAGGTTCAAAGGGTGCCGATGTTAGTCTTCTGAGCACGAGAGAAAGATCCCACACCGGTGTTGGGTCTTTAACTACAGGCCTTAACCTCTTTACTCCTTTAAAGAATCTTAGGATAAGCGGATGATTCATGAATTTATTTCCTGTCTTGGCATTCAACGCAGTCATTTGAGACTTCAGAGTATTGAGTTTGAGACCCATCTGGAGACCCTCTTGCAGAAACTGGAGAATTTATTCCATACTTTAGCATATTTTTTCATGGTAGAGTCTTTACGTGAGCAGATTAGGGTGGTCACAACAGATTCTGATAAACCTTCCTCCTTCAGTCTATTCCTTTCAACCTCCACGCTGTAAGGTGTAATTTGGTTAGGCTCTGATGGTAGAAGCCTTCCTGGAGAAGTAGATCTGGGACTAGCGGAAGCTTCCAATATTCCCCTTGAAACAGATGGAGCAAGAGAGGGAACCAGGCCCTCCTGGGCCAAAACGGGACTATTATCATTGCTCGTGGCTTCTCCACTGTAATCTTCTGCAGAGTTTTGAGAATAAGCGGAACCGGAGGGAATATGTAAACAAACAGTTTCTTCCAGCTGATTGAAAAGGCGTCCACTATCGTCGGACTGTCGAACTTGTTTATGGAGCAAAACTTGTGAAGCTTCCTGTTTTTCCTTGAAGCCATCAAGTCCCAATCCGGAAGTCCCCATCTGGCAACTATTTGCTGGAAGATCTTGGGATTCAGTTCCCATTCTGACTGTCTGATCTTCTTCCTGCTCAGACAGTCCGCTTGAGTATTGCAGGATCCTCTGATATGCATCGCTCTGAGATCTAATAAATGAAGTTCCGCCCATGCAAATATTTTCAAGCACAAATTTAGAAGACTTCTGCTCCTTGTTCCTCCTTGTTTGTTTAGATAATATACCGTCGGAAGATTGTCCGAACGGATTAGGACTGGAGCTCCTCTGACTTCTTGGGCAAACTGGATCAGTGCCAGATACACCGCCTTCATTTCTCTGAAATTGGAGGACTGCTTTTTCTCCCACGTAGACCATTGCCCTTGGATCCATTTCTCCTGAAGATGGGCTCCCCATCCTTGACTGGATGCGTCCGTGGTAATCGTTACTGGTGGAAGATATCTGAACGTTTTCCCTTTTGAGAGATTTGACGTCTTCAGCCACCATTTCAGGCTGCGAATTGTTGTTGATTTCAGCTTTATTCTCGCCCCCAAGTCGTGGTGACAGAAACGCCAATCCTGAAGCAAGTTCTGTTGAAGCTCCCGGGAATGGGACATCGCCCAGGGTACTGCATCGATTGTAGCTGTCAAATGCCCCAGCGTCTTCATTACTCTGCGTATAGTGGGATGACGTAATGATATCAGCGTTCGTACTTCTTTCTTTATTAGACAAAACCTTCTGAGGAGGAAGATAAAGTTTCTGGGCTTCGGTGTCTATGAGGAGGCCCAAGAACACCTTTGAAGTGTCCGGGGTGATATCCGACTTTGTCCAGTTTATCAAAAAACCCAGCGACTGAAGCAAATGCGTTGTTTCCTGTAGATGAAGGCTTAGTAATTCCTTGGAATGTGCTGCCAATAGCCAGTCGTCCAAGTACGGGAATATTTGAATTCCCTGAAGTCGTAAACTCGCTGCTATTGTCACTGCAACTTTTGTAAATATTCGGGGTGCTGAGCAGAGGCCAAAGGGCAAAGCCTTGAACTGAAAATGCAGAATCCGCCTTTTTTTCAAAATCGCAATTCTCAGGAACTTCCTTGAAGACTCCTTTATCGGGATGTGTAAGTATGCATCCTTCAAATCCAGAGAAACGAGGAATTGATCCTTCTTCAGACTTGCGACAATCGTTCTTATGGTCTCCATTTTGAAATGGATCTTCTTTAGAAATTGATACCTCCCGTCTGCTTTGGGGACACAAAAGATTCGAGAATAAACCCTGCGTTCCTCTTGAGCTTGCGGCACCGGTTCCAAGGCATTTTTCTTTAGAAAATCTTCTAAAAGTTGCCATGTTTGAGGTTCTATTCTTTGATTTATCAAGAATCTGTCTGCTGGATAACGATTGATTTCCAATGAGTAACCTTCTTTTATTATTTTCAAAACCCAGGAATCGGATATCTTTAAGCACCAGTTCTCGTAGAAGGATGTCAGACGTCCTCCCACTATTTGACTTCTGGCGTCAGAACTCTGTCTTTGATGTCTTTGACTCTTCAGACTTCTTTTTCGGTTTCTCCGAATTATATCCGAATCTACGGCTTAATCTTCCTCTGCTGGGACGCCCCTGGAACTTGGTCTTCTATAGTCCTGACTTCTATAGGGACGAAAGGAACCCGGTCTCTCTCTGCGTCTGGTCTGAGGGAAATTTAAGACTTTCTCGTCCTTGTTTGCCTCTAGTATCTTGTCTAAATTTGTCTTATTCTTTGATGCATCGTCTCCTGACCATAATTTCAGCCAGATTGCCCTTCTGACAGAGTTTGATACGGCCATATTCTTTGCTGTCAGCCGGATTGTATCAACCGGAAAATCACACATATTCTGCTGCTAACTTCAAAGTTGGAAGTTGCTGGAGGAGGTCTTCCCTAGAGACACCATCTTCTATGTCTCTGGTTAAGTGGCTGAGCCACACTCTCAGGGCGTGGGCCACAGGAACGGTTGCCATTGCTGCTTTAGCTAGTGAGGCCGAGTAAGAATGCAGCCTTTTAAGTAGACCATCCGCTTTTCTCTCCATGGCATCCTTAAGTACAGAGGAATCATCACTCGGACACAGTAAGCTTCTTGCCAGTCTTGTCACTGCTGGATCAACTCTCGCTGGTGCTTCCCAGCTTGAAGATTCTGCCGGATCGGTCTTATACACGTTTCTGAAACGGGAACCCAGGGTTAATTTCCCGACAGGTTGTTCCCACTCTTTTGTCATTATGGAAGAGAGGACCGGGTGGCTAGGAAAAACCGAGGCTCTCTTTTTGGGGAAATAAAAGTGGTTCTCTTCTTCTTGCACAGAAGGTTTTTCCTTTTTAGACTCCATGATGTTTTTCACCTCTTTCATGAGGCGATTAGCATCTTCTTTATTGAAAAGGAAGTTCTCTTCCAAGACCGGCAAGGCTGAATCTGAGTCTGAAGTAACTTCGCCTTCAGTACGTGAGGATTGCTCGGATTCCGCAGGGGATAGTCTTCGCTTTCTTTTAGAAGTCTTCTTCCCCTTCACTTGAGACAGGAATGATTTAAATAAAGACATAAGCTTTCTAGTATCCGATTCTGATACTTCATCAGAGTGAGAGCAGTTGTCACACAGATTTGATGAGGCATTGTCAGGCAGCGGCTGCAGACAGGAAATGCACATAGACTGCCTGGTCTTTTGTTTTTTAGCTGAGGCAGGCTTATGGGAATTAACTTTGCAGATCACACAGAGGTCCTCCAGATAATCATCTGGTAAGGGCTGTTCACATAAGTGGCATATTCCATGCTTGCTCTTTCTCAATCTTTTGCAGCTCTTAGAGGAGGAAGAAGACATCTGAAAAGAGTAACAGAACAACCCAAATTAGCAGAGGGTCCAGCTGCCAGACAGGACCTGACTAAAAGACAGGAAATACCTTTACAATACCAGGGCTCGGCTGCCAGGCACAACAGGCACCGAGCCCTGCACGCTGCCCGCTTAAATACTTAACTTCCGGACGCCGGCAGTGAGGAGGAGGCGGAGCGGAAGTGACGCCAGCGCGTCCTGCGTCTGCGTCTCAATGTGCGTTCCATACGCCTCCCGGACCGGAAGTTCGGATCCTCCACTTCTGGTCGCTCCGCAATGATCGCATGCAATATGCGCACTCCTATGCCGGCACATCAAGGAGCGGGGAGCGTGCAGGGGTCCAGCCAGGATTCACATGGCTGTATAGACCCAGGTAAAAAGCTGACATCAGGTAGGGCGACCACATACTAGGTGGGCTTCTTCTTAGAATGAAGGACAAATAAAAAACACGAAGAGGGCTTGTAGGAGCTCAGATATATATGATAGCTAATTAGTTATTCTAATTGTTTTATCTAGGTGGGCGGTCCTGGAGGAGTGAAGCCAAGCTTAACCGCATGTGTGCTGCCGGAGGACGAAATGGGAAAGAGGTATATGGAAGGGGTATATACACTGTAATATAGAGGTATATGGGGGGTATATACAGTGTAATATAGAGGTATATGGGGGGTATATACACTGTAATATAGAGGTATATGGAGGGGGGTTCATACACTGTAATATAGAGGTATATGGGGGGTATATACAGTGTAATATAGAGGTATATGGGGGGTATATACACTGTAATATAGAGGTATATGGAGGGGGGTTCATACACTGTAATATAGAGGTATAAGGGGGGTATATACACTGTAATATAGAGGAATATGGAGGGGGTATATACACTGTAATAAGGTACATGGAGGGGGTATATAAACTGTAATATAGAGGTATATGGAGGGTGTATAAACACTGTAATATAGAGGTATATGGTGGGGGTATATACACTGTAATATAGAGGTACATGGAGCAGGTATATACACTGTAATATAGAGGTATATGGAGCGGGTATATACACTGTAATATACAGGTATATGGAGGGGGTATATACACGGTAATATAGAGGTATATGGAGGGGGTATATACACTGTAATATAGAGGTACATGGAGGGGTTATATACACTGTAATATAGAGGTATATGGAGGGGGTTTATACACTGTAATATAGAGGTATATGGAGGGGGTATATACACTGAAATATAGAGGTATATGGAGGGCGTATATACACGGTAATATGGAGGGGATATATACAGTGTAATATGGAGGGGGTATATACAGTGTAATATAGAGGTATATGGGGGGGTATATACAGTGTAATATAGAGGTACATGGAGGGGGTATTTACACTGTAATATAGAGGTATATGGGAGGTATATACACTGTAATATAGAGGTATATGGGGGGGTATATACACTGTAATATAGAGGTATATGGGGGGTATATACACTGTAATATAGAGGTATATGGAGGGGGTATATACAGTGTAATATAGAGGTACATGGAGGGGTATTTACACTGTAATATAGAGGTATATGGGGGGTATATACACTGTAATATAGAGGTATATGGGGGGGGGTATATACACTTTAATATATAGGTACATGGAGGGGGTATTTACACTGTAATATGGAGCGGTATATACAGTGTAATATAGCGGTACATGGAGAGGGTATATACACTGTAATAAGAAGGTATATTGAGGGGTTATATACACGGTAATATAGAGGTATATGGTCCATATACCTCGTATATGGAGGGGGTATATACACGGTAATATAGAGGTATATGGACCATATACCTCTATATTACCGTGTATATAACCCCTCAATATACCTTCTTATTACAGTGTATATACCCTCTCCATGTACCGCTATATTACACTGTATATACCGCTCCATATTACAGTGTAAATACCCCCTCCATGTACCTATATATTAAAGTGTATATACCCCCCCCCCATATACCTCTATATTACAGTGTATATACCCCCCATATACCTCTATATTACAGTGTAAATACCCCTCCATGTACCTCTATATTACACTGTATATACCCCCTCCATATACCTCTATATTACAGTGTATATACCCCCACCATATACCTCTATATTACAGTGTATATACCCCCACCATATACCTCTATATTACTGTGTATATACCCCCTCCATATACCTCTATATTACAGTGTATATACCCCCCATGTATCTCTATATTACCGTGTATATACCCCCACCATATACCTCTATATTACAGTATATAAACCCCCCATATACCTCTATATTACTGTGTATATACCCCCACCATATACCTCTATATTACAGTATATAAACCCCCCATATACCTCTATATTACTGTGTATATACCCCCTCCATATACCTCTATATTACAGTGTATATACCCCCCATGTATCTCTATATTACCGTGTATATACCCCCACCATATTCCTCTATGTTACAGTGTATATACCCCCCATATACCTCTCTATTACCGTGTATATACCCTCCATATACCTCTATATTACAGTGTATATACCCCCCATATACCTCTATATTACCATG
Source organism: Bufotes viridis (assembly GCA_033119425.1). Classification (NCBI taxonomy): domain Eukaryota; kingdom Metazoa; phylum Chordata; class Amphibia; order Anura; family Bufonidae; genus Bufotes; species Bufotes viridis. Next base: position 31,231 of record JAKVIS010000488.1, on the reverse strand, counting down.
TATATACCCCCCATATACCTCTAAATTACAGTGTATATACCCCCCATATACCTCTATATTACAGTGTATATACCCCCCCATATACCTCTATATTACAGTGTATATATACCCCCTCTATATACCTCTATATTACAGTGTATATACCCCCCATATACCTCTATATTACCGTGTTTATACCCCCCATATACCTCTATATTACCGTGTTTATACCCCCCATATACCTCTATATTACCGTGTATATACCCCCTCCATATACCTCTATATTACAGTGTATATACCCCCCATATACCTCTATATTACCGTGTATATACCCAGGGCCGGCGCTTCCATAGAGGCAAGGGGGGCAATTGCCCCCGGGCCCCCGAGTCCTTAGGGGCCCCCAAGCAGTGGCGGATCCAGGGGGGCAACGGGGCAATTGCCCCCCCCCGATATTGTGGCAGCACCGGCGGCAGTGACAGGAGATGAACGCTTCCACTGTGGAAGCGTTCATCTCCATAGCGATCTGTGTCGCCGTCCTCTGGACAGCGATACAGATCGCTGTGCAGTGCGGCAGGGGAGGGAGAGGCGTCTCCTCCCTGCTCTCTGATAGGCTGCCGGCCTCGTGCCGACAGCCTATCAGAGCGGTTCAGGCGGCGCGATGACGCCATCGCGCCGCCTGAGCAGAGGATAGAACGGGACACAGGCCGGAAGAGGCCTGCATCCAGCGCTGCAAGGAGGTAAGTAGGGAGGGGGAAAGGGGAAAGGAGCCTGCACATGATTTTGGGGTGGGGTGGGGTGGGGTGAGTGGTGGGGAGGGAGTGAGGGAGTGAGTGGAAGGAGCCTGCACATGATTTTGGGGGAGGGAGGGAGTGGAAGGAGCCTGCACATGATTTTGGGGAGGGAGTGGAAGGAGCCTGCACATGATTTTGGTGGGGGTTGGGAGAAGGAGCCTGCACATGATTTTGGGGGAAGGAGCCTGCACATGATTTTGGGGGAGGGAGGGAGTGAAGGAGCCTGCACATGATTTTGGGGAGTGGAAGGAGCCTGCACATGATTTTGGTGGGGGTTGGGAGAAGGAGCCTGCACATGATTTTGGGGGGAGTGGAAGGAGCCTGCACATGATTTTGGGGGAGTGGAAGGAGCCTGCACATGATTTTGGTGGGGGTTGGGAGAAGGAGCCTGCACATGATTTTGGGGGGGAAGGAGCCTGCACATGATTTTGGGGGAGGAGGAGTGGAAGGAGCCTGCACATGATTTTTTTGGGGGAGGGGAAGGAGCCTGCACATGATTTTGGGGGAGGGGAAGGAGCCTGCACATGATTTTGGTGGGGGTTGGGAGAAGGAGCCTGCACATGATTTTGGGGGAAGGAGCCTGCACATGATTTTTTTGGGGGAGGGGAAGGAGCCTGCACATGATTTGGGGGCTGGGGAAAGGAGCCTGCAAATAATTTTGGGGGAAGGGGGATGGGTGGGAAAAGGAGCCTGCACATGATTGGGGGTGGGGGGACATGATGGGGGAGAGAGGAGACTCGGGGCACTATGGGGACATTACTGATGTATTTTATATGGGGGTAGTAGGATAATTAGTCCAGAATATGGGAGGATGATGGAAAAGTAGTAACTGAGATTTATTTTGTTGTCAAACTGCAGAGACGAAACCTGACGGTCTGGTCTGAAGGTCTGAAAGAAGAAGATGAGGAAAGAGAACATCTACATCACAGGAGACGTCACTGGATGGAAGAGGTAAGTGGGGCTGTATTTCTGTAGTGATGGGAGCTGGGGGGGGAGGAGATGTGCAGATGTGCTGGAGAAATGAGCCATGGGGTTGGGGGGGGGGAGAGATGTGCTGCTGCCACTGGCCCATACAGGGGAGAAATGTGCCATTCGGGGGAGGGGGGAGTATGCGGCAATGGAGGGGGCGGGGAGAAATTATGTGACGCGAAGGGGGTGATTGATGGCGTGACACTGAGGGGGGGGGCCCCTTATTGTTTTTCGCCCCCGGGCCCCATTTCACCTAGAACCGGCCCTGTATATACCCCCCCATATACCTCTAAATTACAGTGTATATACCCCCCATATACCTCTATATTACTGTGTATATACCCCCTCCATATACCTCTATATTTCAGTGTATATACCCCCCATATACCTCTATATTACTGTGTATATACCGCCTCCATATACCTCTATATTACATTGTAAATACCCCCCCCATATACCTCTATATTACAGTGTATATACCCCCTCCATATACCTCTATATTACAGTGTATATACCCCGCATATACCTCTATATTACAGTGTATATACCCCCTCTATATACCTCTATATTACATTGTATATACCCCGCATATACCTCTATATTACAGTGTATATACCCCCTCTATATACCTCTATATTACATTGTAAATACCCCCTCCATGTACCTCTATATTACACTGCAAAAAGGTTCAAGGAATCCAGCTCCACTTCGGTAAAGGAATATTTATTTTGCTTGCGGTAAAATCACATCCAGTTACGGTTACAAAAGTCTTGTCTACGCGTTTCGGGCTACAAGAAACAATTCAAGCCCTTACTCATGACACAGTAAGACATATAAATGGCACTATTTGTAGGAGAGATTGCTCCTGTCTTCACTGATTGTGGTCACATGACTGCAAACCCCTTCAAAAAAATGCCACACCTTAGAACAACACTTCTCATGAGAAAAAAGAAAAAGTAAAAATAAAAACACGTACTAAACAATAAAGTGAAACCAAGGCCAATGATAATTTCCTAAATAATGCGCCCTATTTAATAGAAGTAGATCACTGAGAAAAAACGGCGCTAAAAACTAACTTTTATTGATCATTATTTAAAAGCTCAACCAACAATAGTAAGACTAGGGCGGACTGACGAGAAGATAACGAGTGGAGGCAGAGGAAATGAGAGCTGTATCACGACGTGCAGATGCACAGACAGTGCTGGTCGTGAATGCAAACCTCCGTCACACTCGTATCAAGGAAACACCGGCTGAATAATTTGATAAATCATAGATGGCCGGAAATCTATGTGTAAAATAAAATGCGCTATAGTGTCACACACAGAGCAATGTAGTCAAAAAGCTCTGGTGTCGGTCTACCTGTGACAATGCCCAAATATTGGAGCTGCGATGCTACTTCTTGGTCTGAGTGTAAGTCCACATCCGGCGCCATCTTGGAGTGTTCGTGGCCCGGTGCTTCGGGGTCTTTTTCAGGAAGTTGGTCCATGTCAGGCTGGCGAGACCTGACCGGAGTGGGCTCAGGTTGTTCCCTGGATCAATCTTTACCCACTTTGCCCATTTGTGCTAGACTGTAGCTGCTTGAAGGGGATTAGCACCAGCTCAGATGAGGAGCTCAAAACCTGCAGCCATTCAGCTACACAGCCAGGCTCCGCCTGAGAGTGATCACTTATCTCCCAAGGACAGAGGCAAGACTCCATTAGCCACATGGTAGCAAAGACAGCAAAATACATGAAACTATATAGTCTTTTAAGCAGGAGAGGGAAAACATGCGAACAAACATAGAAGGGCATCCTTCACAGATATATTTTTTCTGGGGTGAAATTCAATTGCCAAAATAGCAATACCATAAATCAGTGGTTTCAGCTGTGGCTGGCCAAGTTTAATAGTGTCAGTCACAGGATATATTATTTTCTGGGGTGAAATACAGTTGCAAAAATAGAAATACAGTAAATCTGGTGTTCCAGCTGTTGCAGGCCTAGTTTAAATCTGTCCGTAAAGGATACCTTTCATCCAGGGCCTAAATACTAGGCCTACAATTGATTCCCCTAAATCAGTGGTTACTGCTGTGCCATGGATTAGTGTAATACGCTACATAAATAAATAGGCAGATAGTGTTAGGTGCCTGTAAAGGCCTGAATTTGGAAATCAATACATTGGGCCAAATATTTTTCCTTATTGTGGTGCTTGGTGAAGCGGTAACAATGGGGAAAACCTCTAGTAAGGGACCCGGACCGGTCGTGTTAGTGTACCCTCTGGTGCTGGGAAGGACAGTGGCCATTCTGCCACAGCCACACGTCCTAGTGAACCAAATACTCCAGAGAGAGATGGAATATGAGACCTTTAAGCCTCCATGATGTACAGATTTCTCATGGCTGTAAACTGTCACCCCTGTCTATGTACACGGTGACAGTGCTGAGACCATGGGTGTTACACACAGCGAGCGATGTCAGCTAACCGGTCGGGACCAATGAGATCTCCTGGACATGTCTATATAACGCCCCTACTCCAGTCCACGTCTCTGAGATCTCCTGGATATGTCTTCTATATAACGCCCCTCCTCCAGTCCACGTCTCTGAGATCTCCTGGATATGTCTTCTATATAACGCCCCTCCTCCAGTCCACGCCTCTGAGATCTCCTGGATATGTCTTCTATATAACGCCCTCCTCCAGTCCACGCCTCTGAGATCTCCTGGATATGTCTTCTATATAACGCCCTCCTCCAGTCCACGTCTCTGAGATCTCCTGGATATGTCTTCTATATAACGCCCTCCTCCAGTCCACGTCTCTGAGATCTCCTGGATATGTCTTCTATATAACGCCCCTCCTCCAGTCCACGTCTCTGAGATCTCCTGGATATGTCTTCTATAACGCCCTCCTCCAGTCCACGCCTCTGAGATCTCCTGGATATGTCTTCTATATACACCCCTCCTCCAGTCCACGTCTCTGAGATCTCCTGGATATGTCTTCTATATAACGCCCCTCCTCCAGTCCACGTCTCTGAGATCTCCTGGTTATGTCTTCTATACTACGCCCCTCCTCCAGGTTATGAAATTTGTTCATGCTTCATTTACTGGTAAAGATGAATTGCGTTATGGATTCCGTTACCACCGACCATAACGCAATTCTATGACTGAACGCATAACGGAATGCCTTTAGAGGAAATCCATTCTTTATTCTGTCATAATAGAAGTCTATGGGCTGCAAAATGGCAAAAAGGCATTCCGTTATAGAATTGCGTTATGGTCCGTGGTAATGGAATCCATAACGCAATTCACCTTTTACCAGTAAACAAAGGGTGAAAAAACTTCATAACCTGAAATTCTTTCATCTGTAGTTTTATCATGTGTGGATCTGATGGGTGTTCCCCTTACCTGGGGGCAAGCGTGTCCTCCTCTGACAACCCTTCACTATGAAGCGTCCTGGCTAGAGATGAGCGAACATTTAAAAAAAGTCCGTTGTTCGGGGTTCGGGTGGTGGTTAATTGCGCATCCCGTTATGGATTCCACTATAGCGCATATGGAATCCATAAGGGGCGGCTACCAACAGTCGAACTGTTGCACAGCCGAAGGACCTGGGGTGACGTCACCGTCATGTGATCAGTGCAGGGGCTGGATTTGATCCCGTGCTGAGCCACGCCCCCTGCACTGATCACATGACAGTGACGTCACCCAGGTCCTTCAGCTGTGCAACAGTTCAGGTAGGTGGCAAGCCGCCCCTTATGGATTCCATATGCGCTATAGTGGAATCCATAACGGGATGCTGCAATTAACCACCACCCGAACCCCGAACAACGGACTTTTTAAATGTTCGCTCATCTCTAGTCCTGAGGCTTTAATTTCTTCCACCATGCAGTAGTCGGGCTCCAGGCTGTGCTGCAGGAGAAGGTACAGGACCTGTGATGATGTCATGACCATGTGATCAGGTGTGGGAGGAGTCATGGAGATCACATGACCAGGATTATCTGCTCCTGTACACAGGTCTCTGCTGTACTGCCTGTAATTCCAGTCTGTATGTAGCAGTGCTGTAGAGCTGTAATGTCTGTATAGATGAGCTGTATCCGTGTAATGTCTGTGTAGTTGAGCTGTATGTGCGTACAACCAGGCTGTTTATGTGTAATATGCCTCTGAAGAGCTGTATCAGTGTGTGCAGCAGAGCTGTGTGTGTGTAATGTTCAGTTACTACAGCTGAGTCTCTGTCATGTCCATGTAGCAGAGTCGGTGATGTAATCTGCTGGTATCGGGGCTCGGTGTGTGCTCAGGAGATGTTTAGGGGTAACTCTATCCCTTTTATCCATATCAGTTATTAGATGTAGCGATATCTTATGTCGGGGCAGATGTAGGATTTCCACTGGAGGGGGGGGGGGGGATTACAATTATCTTCTGTTATCTTTTAGTTTTATTTTGTTTGTTCATTTTCTTTGTAGTTAATTTGAGCTTGTCTGCTGCTCCATTCCAATGGGTGAACATGGGCCCCGTTCTCATGATTGGCAGGGGCCCCCCGATCCGATCCCTAGAATTAGTTGATCGGAGATGAGTTCTCTTCCTGGGACAGCCCCGCCCCTTTAATAGCCCTTCTTCGCTTCATTGGCTTCATTTCAAAGATGAAATTTTAGTTTGCGGAGATTAGTAAAAACACAGAAAAAAAACACTCGAGATTCGTTTTGGGTCCGGTTCGCTCAATTTTTTTTAAAAGTTTGGTTCAGACACAAATTGATTCAGGCGAAACCGACGTTGCTCCAATTACCCTAAAAGTTGGTATTTGACCCCCTCCAGCCTCCTAGGAGTCATCATTTTTAGGAAAACTTTTATGATTTATTTTCTCCCCAGCGTTATCATGCAGTAGGTTTAATATCACACGGCGCCGGTACATGTGTTCTGCTTTATCATTTTCCAACGCTTCCAATAATTGTCCCTTATCCGAAGCAGAAGATGATTAAACACACGGTGTTATGGGGGAAAAAAATATTAAAAAGTGGCTTGGGTAACCAAGTGTCCAAAAATGATGCCTGGACAGGGTGGGAATGCCGCCTGCACGAAAAAAACACAAGAAGAAGGAGCGGCTTCTAATTGGGAGCAGCAGCAGCAGCAGTGCGGTGTGGATATGGGAAGAGGACGGTACTGATAAAGGGGCAGCAGCAGGAGCGGTACAGCATGGAGCATACAGGGCTGTCTATGGGGAGTAGTAGTAGTAGTGGTGGGGGTAGTAGTGACAGTGGTGGCAGATGCTTTGTGTTAATGGCGATGGTAGTAGTAGTGACAGTGGCGGAAGATGCTTTGTGTTAATGGTGATGGTAGTAGTAGTGACAGTGGCGGCAGATGCTTTGTGTTAATGGTGGTGGTAGTAGTAGTGACAGTGGCGGCAGATGCTTTGTGTTAATGGTGGTAGTAGTAGTAGTGACAGTGGCGGCAGATGCTTTGTGTTAATGGTGGTGGGGGTAGTAGTGACAGTGGCGGCAGATGCTTTGTGTTAATGATGGTAGTAGTAGTAGTAGTGATAGTGGCGGAAGATGCTTTGTGTTAATGATGGTAGTAGTAGTAGTAGTGACAGTGGCGGAAGATGCTTTGTGTTAATGGTGGTGGGGGTAGTAGTGGTGGGGGTAGTAGTGACAGTGGCGGTAGATGCTTTGTGTTAATGATGGTAGTGGTAGTAGTGGTGGGGGTAGTAGTGACAGTGGCGGCAGATGCTTTGTGTTAATGATGGTAGTAGTGGTGGAGGTAGTAGTGACAGTGGCGGCAGATGCTTTGTGTTAATGATGGTAGTAGTAGTAGGTAGTAGCGACAGTGGCGGCAGATGCTTTGTGTTAATGATGGTAGTAGTGGTGGAGGTAGTAGTGACCGTGGCGGCAGATGCTTTGTGTTAATGGTGGTGACAGTAGGACAGTAGCAGTGAGGAGCAGCAGCCATACGGTACATGTTGGCAGAGAGGCCGCAGCATAATGGAGGCAGCAGCAACCTTACGGAGGATGATGCTCAGCAGGTCACAGCAGTTGTATAATTGAGGCGGCAGCAGGAGCAACCCTACAGAATGTTTAGGCCCCCAGAGCGCCTAGCTTGGGGACACATGGGGCAATGACACCTCATTTTAGGATTTTAGATAGGCTGTATTCCCCCTCCCCTTTTTCTGTGTGTGGGTGTTTTCCCGCCTTTATTTTTCAGATCTTACCTGAGGTAATTCCAGTTTGGTCCGGTCAGCTGTAAAGCTGCAGTGCTCAAGGTGTTTCCTGATTGGTCTCCGCCCGTTGCTGGGGAGATTTCAAGGCTTCTGATTTGTTGTGCTTCCCACAGCAGGAAGCTTCTTGCCTTTATATTGCAGGTTCGCTGCTGATTCTGGGCCAGTTCAAAGAAGAATCCAGGATGGAAGACCTGCTGAGGAGACTTGTGGAGAGCGGAGGCGGCCGGCGGGAAGATTGGCTAAGCTGCCTCAGATGCCGCTACAGCCGCCGCCTGGATCGCCGGGAGTGTCGCCACCATCGCCGCTGAGGAGGACATCGCTGCTGGCGGCTGAACTGTTGAGGGAACCATAAGAAGAAAGAAGAAGCCGGCGGGGGAGCAGCGCTAAAGTGCTGGTGTCCGGCCTGCCCTGGGTGAAGGAGTTTCCTGCGCTGCCCAGCAAAAGAGCCAGAAGGGTGCGCAGTGTTTATACTCCTCCCCCAGAGGTTGGCCGGCGACAGGGGAGCAGTGAGGCCAGAAGAACATCACCGCGATGTGTGTCCCACATTCTGTGGTTGAGCTATCTCCAGGCCCCCAGAGAAGACCCCCTCATCAAGGACCTTCAGCCTCTGGTGATGTCCAGGAGGAGCAGCAGGAGGGTGAGAATTTCAATGTTGCGTCTGTCCCTGAGGCAGGTTTATTGTCTCACTTACTTAGGCTGTTAACTAATGCAATGGGTAGTCAGAGGGTTAATCCTGTTTCTGAAGTATGGAGTACTGATCCGGCTTTGCCTGTTGTCGCAAGCGGTTCAGTGATTCCTAGTATTGAGAAAGGTGTGGGTTGTAGTGAGACATGTTTTAAGGAAGCTTTAGCCTGTGAGGTTTCGCCTTTAGGTTACCATTTGAATGTTAGTGTTAAAGAACGTATTTGGAGATTAGAATATATCGATTTAATGTCGTTATTACCATCCGTAAAGGAAGTCCCAATTAAAAAGGAGGATAAGCCTGAGGAAGATAGGCGGCGCTTTCCACCAGGTCTTTTAATAACTGGCTTCAGACCTTTTGTATTTATTCAGAGGTTTTGGGTGAGAAGCGTCCTGATTTTTGCTCAGGTTTATTCCAACATTTAGATATTATTATTGAGGCCTATAGGAATTTTGGCGGGATGGCTTGGTTTCAGTATGACGAGTCATTCCGTCAAAAATTGGCGGCACACCCTTCCCTTAAATGGGGAGTAAAAGAAATAGGTTTATGGGTTAACTTGATGTTGCCTCAGAAGGCGGCGCCTGTTAAGTCAGTTCATTCCTCTCAGAACAGCATGAGGAAGGGTGTGTGTTTCGCTTATAATGAAGCGACGTGCAAGTGGTTGAACAACTGTCGCTTCAAGCACGAGTGCTCCTTTTGTGGAGGTACGCACCCCATGTCACGCTGTTTTAAAAGGAATTCCCAGTCAGGTCAAAATAGCTAGAGAGCAAATTTCAAAAAGCGTCGAGTCCAGTGAGGCTGTCAGAAATGCGCCCCTGACTAGAAGTTTACCCAGACCGAATGAAAGCAGAGCTAATTTTGAACGGTTTCCAGTTTGGTTTCGAAGTCCCTCAGTTTTTGGGTAGTGGCTGCTGCTGGGTTGAGAATTTGAAGTCAGTGTCGCTGCATAAAGAGGTGGTTAGGAAGAAGCTTCAAAAGGAGCTGGAATTGGATAGCATAGCGGGTCCTTTTTCGAATCCCCTTTTTGTGAATTTTAGGCGTTCTCCTTTGGGCGTTGTGCCTAAGAAGGAGCCAGGTGATTTCAGACTTATCCATCATCTGTTATTTCCGGAAAAGACGTCTTTGAATGACGTGGTGGATAAGTCTAAGGCGTCAGTGGAATATGCTTCTTTTGAGGATGCTTTAGCGTTGTTGAGGACTTTTGGCCAGGGCGCCATCTTGGCTAAAGCAGATATCAAATCTGCTTTTCGTTTGTTGCCTGTTTCCCCTGTTGGTTTCAATTCTTTAGGTTTTCAGTTTGATGGTTATTTTTATTTTGATAAATGTCTCCCGATGGGTTTTTCTTTGTCATGTTATTATTTTGAGGCCTTCTCTACGTTAATTCAGTGGGTTGTGGAATATGACATGCGGAGTGGAGGTGTCCTGCATTATCTTGATGACTTTCTGTTTGTTGGTTTTCCGGATTGTAATTTGTGTTTGCTTTTGTTGAATAGGTTCTTGGATATTTGTTCTTGTTTTGGTATTCCTATAGCGCCTGAGAAGACGGTTTTCCCTGTTCATGCTTAGAGTTTTTAGGCATTATTATTGATTCGGGTCGTATGGAGTTTCGTTTGCCATTGGAAAAATTGGTTAAGATGGAGGCAAGTTTATTGGCGTTGTTGAGAATGAAGAAATGTAGCCTTAAGGATATGCAATCGTTGTTAGGTTCTCTTAATTTTGCCTGCAAAGTGATTCCGATCGGTCGTGTTTTTTCCAATAGGCTATATTTCTCAACAAGGGGTTTGAAATCTCCCAGTTCTCATATAAGATTGACTAAGGCTCTGAAGGAGGATTTGTTGATATGGTGGGAATTTTTGCAGGATTTTAACGGTTCATCGTGTTGGCAGGACGAATTTATGGACGCCGGTTCTTTGGGTTCGTTTACAGACGCAGCTGGTAGCTGTGGCTACGGGGCTTTTGGAATGGCAGATGGTCAGCTGAGAGATGGCCGCAGTCCTGGGTTAGTGGTGGTTACACGAGAAATGTTGTGTTGTTGGAATTATTTCCGGTAATTGTGGCGATTGTGTTATGGGGTTGTGATTTTCGTGACAGAAGGATTTTGTTGCATTCTGACAACAAGGGGTGTGTTTTGAAGTGAATACTCTTTCTTCTAAAAGCGACGCAGGGGTTAAACTTTTGAGGCATTTAGTGTTATTTGGTATGCGTTTTAATATATGGATAAAGGCGAAATATGTTGTTGGTTCTTCGAATGTTATTGCTGATTCTTTATCTCGTTTTCAGTTTTTGAGATTTCGGGAGCTAGCCCCAGAAGCAGGCGTGGTTGGGATCCCGTGCCCTCGCCATCTTTGGGATCTTGTATGGGAGTGATATCCAGTTCGATTAAGCAGTCTTTGGCTCCAAGAACATGGGCAGCGTACTCTGCCGCATGCCGCGACTGGTTAAATTTTATTAATGCATTCACTAATGTCAGTCAAGTTAATCAGTTAGATTGTGGGTTAATGTTTGTAGCTAGTTTATTCGATAGGGATTTGTCAGCCTCGTCGGTATCTAGGATAGTTGCTGGTATATCATTTTTCAGAAGCTGTATGGCGTCCAACCTCTGTCTTCTCATTTCCAAGTGAAGCAGATGTTGAAGGGTTATAAAGAGGCTTGTCAAATATTGATCTTAGAAGGCCAATTTCCATCCCCTTGTTGTTTGAATTATGTAATATTCTGCGTCGGGTTTGTTTGGATCAGTTTGAAGTGTTTCTTTTTAAGACGGCGTTTGTTTTGGCCTTCTTTGCGGCGTTTAGAATCAGTGAATTGGTAGCGGCTAGTAGAGTTAATGTTCTGGTTTGGATGTTTCTGATGTTGTTCTAGGTGACCAAGTGGTTGAAATTTTTCTGAGAAGATCTAAAACGGATCAGTATGGGAGAGGTAGATTTATCAAGCTTAGAGTGCGGTCAGGATCGGATTTATGTCCAGTTATGGCGGTAAGGCAGTGGTTGAGAGTGCGTCCTGTTTGTAGTGGCCCCTTTTTAGTTCATAAGGATTTTTCGCCGCTTACTAAGTTTCAGTTTAATTCGGTATTAAAAAAGTGTTTGGGTTTGTTGGGCCTTGGTGATTTCAAAATTTCATCCCATTCTTTCAGAATTGGTGCCGCGACAGAGGCGGCTAGATATGGGTTGGAGAAATCAGTGATTAGAAGGATTGGGAGGTGGGATTCTGATAGGGTTAATTTATATATCAGGCCGGATTTAGTGTTGTCAAGCTAAATTCAATCTTATTTTCAGGTAGCCAGTTTGTTGTGTGGATTTTGGCCCACTCCTTTATTTTCTGGGCTCAGAAGCGAGCTGAGAGGAGAAGTTATTCTGAGAACCTTTGCTTTAATGCTGACAATCTCCATATTTTCTGGTGGGGAGTTAGAGGGTTAAATTGGAAAAATTTGTTAGTGGAAATTCGTAATTTAGTTAGTCAGTGGCCTGCGCCCAACTTATTAATTATTCATTTAGGAGGCAATGATTTAGGTAAAATGAAGACTTGCGAATTGTTATGGGTGATGAAAAAGGACTTAACCCTCCTGCAGTGTATGTTGCCGCATACGACTTTAGTTTTTTCTGAGATAGTTCCTCGGCTATTGTGGGAAGGGGGATTTGAAATTTCTTGAAAAAATTCGTAGATGAATTAATAGAGCTATGGAGAAATTTCTTCCCCTGCTAGGGGGTTTAGTTATAGACATGTTGATTTAGAGGGCTTTGTGGCTGGGCTCTACAGATCAGATAAGGTGCATCTCTCTGAAGTGGGGTTGGACATTTAGGTTTACAAAATGTGGTTGAAAAATGGCTGTGGTGCTTTTGGGGGCCCCGCCTTAGGAGGCGTGGCTTGTGGGCTGTATCGTTCAGCTAAGGCTGAACGGATCTTGGTTCTTTGGTTGTTATTGGTCTAATTTATTAATGGTGTAATGGTCTAATTTATTTAAATTATTTTGTGGTTAAATAATACTGTTTTATGGTTACCCATAATAAAGCACTGCGGCCATTTTATTCCATAAAGTCGTTGTGTTTTTATTTTAGTTATTAAGGTAAATTTATAGTAGTTATTTATTGGTGTCATTTGCCTCCATGTGATGGTGGGAAAGTGGCATTAGTGACATGACAGAAAGTAAAGACAGACATCAGTGGCATTATGCAGGTGGCAGCAGCAGTCATTCAGAATGTGAGACCCCCATAACAGTGGGGCACCACCAGCAAGGCCAGATCTATTTATCAGAATCAGCCAGAAGAATGTGAGATCCCCCTGAATCCAGGCTTAGCTCATTTTGACAAAAGTGATTTTTTGTACACCGGCGGAGGACAACTTGGTCCATTTGGGGGTGTCATCATGTCCCCCGCAGTGCTGAAAACCCTCCCTGAGATAACACTTTAGGCTGGACAAGAAAGCAGATAGAGAGCGCTGTGCCAGTTCGGGCCACTGTCCCAGTCTGCCTGCCCAGAAGAAATCTATGGGTCAGGGAGCTGGGCATACGACAGAGGCCGGCCATAGTTCAGGTAGATGTGAACCTGTCACGGTCCCTGCTGTGAGAGAGGTGAGAAGATCGGATAGAGTTGCTGCACGTGAGGCTATCTGACAGGTCCCTCTGTTTTCCTCTATGTATGTTGTTGTTTGGCAGGATCTCACCTCTCCTCAGGTGCCGCTTGTTATCAGTGATGAGGCTCTATTTAGATCTGCCTCACACTGCTGACCATGCGGTTGATAGTTTCTGCTTGGAGTTGCTAGAGCTTGGTTGTCTCGGATCTCCTGCTTCTCCATACATCTCTAAGCTAAGTACTTGTTGCCTCTGTTTGTTATTCTCTGGTGTGTGTTGTTTCTAGGCCTCAGGGAGATGCGGGTTCCTTCATCAGTGCACCGATTTGACTTGGGGCCAAACCCAGAGGACGGAGATTCAGTGAGCCCCGTTCTTCACAGAGCTCCAGATGGTGGAGATGAACTTACCTGAGGGCTTATTGGTCGCACCTCCAGGATGGTCCCGATGCACTTGGCCACTTACCTGCAGAGACTAAGGCTGGTGCAAGCAGCAGCAGTACAGAAACAAGAGACAGACAGAGTTCAGATAGGACATAACGGGAACCAGAAAACAAGACTGGACCCCATGCAGAACGGATGCATGACAGTCACAGGCAGAGCTGCACAGACAGGCAGACAAGCAGATGCCTGGACCCCATACGAAACAGATTTGTGGCGGTCGCAGGCAGAGCTGCATACATAGACTAGATATTTTTCCTCCAGAGTACCCAGGAGCCCTCTCCACAAAGGCATAGAATCGGAGTAGCAGATGCCTGTACCCCATGCCGAGTTAGTCCATGTGCGAACAGACAAAACTGCATGTTTCATCCGAAGTCGATTCGCTCATCCCTAACTATAATGTTGCGCCTTTCTAAAGCCAGCAAGGACAACAGTGGCCTACTACTACTACTACCACCACTACTTCTGGTCAGATAGTTGGTGCTGTTACTACCCATATTCTGGCAGTGGGTCTTTCGTCTGGAACCCTTACACAGATGGACATTTTGGGCCTCTCAGATAATGTTCTGTACTACTCCCGTCTATTGGTGTAGTAATCACATAAATAAGCTGCTATTTTGAATATAATCAACGACCCCCCTAAAAAAAATTTGATTGAAACTGTATGAAGACTGAAATTAATGGAAACTAATTTAGGCCTAAATTTGTCATCACTCCCAGATATTTTTGTCTGCTCCCTTGTCTATTGGTGCAGTAATCACGTATATATGCTGATAGTTTGAATATACATAATCAACAACTTCCAAAAAAATTAATTGATTGGAAATGTGTGACCAGAAATCAAGGAAAATGGATTTAGGCCTAAATTCGTTATTCCTCACAGATACTTTTGTGCGCTGGCCTGTGTATTGGTGTTTATCACCTATATGCTGGTTTAATTACATTCAACAAATCAATGAACATTAATGGATGATTAAGGGCCAGGCCTCATGCTCAATTTCACCTTAATATACACAGGCAGATGGGTACTGCTGCAGTAATCACATATATATGCTGCTTAATTAAATTGAACCCCCAAAAAGAACTCTTGTCAAAATGGGGTGGAAAAATGAAAGTATTTGCTTGCAGGTAGCTGCTTTTGAGGTCTGCACTGCAGCCCCGGACTTTGATAGCAGGCACAGTCACCCACAGTTCCTGTCCTCTCTCTCCCTGTCTGTCAGCTTCCCTGCTTCTCTCTATTCTACACAACACACACATTTCTTTATTTGTAATTTTAGCCTTTCCCGTCACTCTCCCTGGCAATAGAATACAAGTTTGATTGATTTCTGATTCTCCCCGACTCCCTAAGATTTTTCTGGCCGACACTGTACAACTTAAGTACCTTATTCACACCCCAGCACAGAATGGCTTTCTTCTCGGGCACCTCCCTGCCTGCTGCAAGATTAATTGGCTCATCCAGGCTGTCTGTCAGTCAATCAGGAAGGCCCACCCGCAACTTCCTCTCAGGGACCTCCCTAGTGCCTTTTACCCCCAACATGTGAATTAAATTGGTGCTACATGACGTTTTAGTGGCTTTTGTCCAAAACAAGGCCGGAAAGATTCAGATTTATCTGCCTAACTTGTTCACTCATCCTCAGTCTGGATGTGTTTTTCCATTACACTGCTGATTGGTTACTTTATTAAATGCTTCTAATTGGTTGTATTGAAATTAGTGTGTAGGGGAGGGGAGTAGAGCCCCCAGGCAACAGTTAATAAAAAAATGCCACGGACTATGCCTGGCGGAGAATCCAGTCTTCGAGTCTTTGATTCTTCGACTGGCCAACTTTCCTTGTCACAGGCGAGGACAATTAACCAATCTGAATGGCACAGACAAGACAGTGTAGTCCCCTAGTTTGGGACATTTCCTATATTGCAGTGACAGAGGGTTGACTTTCTCTTGTTACTAGTGTTGAGCACGAATATTGGAATAACGAATTTTAATTGCGAATATCGCCACTTCGATAATTCGTGAATATTTAGAATATATTACTATATATTCGTTTTTTAATATTTATTTTTCATCATCCATCTGAAGTGAACAGTACACATGATTCCTCCCTGCTTAGGGTGTCTGGTTTCCAAAAAAACAGTTCTTATCTGTCCGGGCACCCTAGGATTTCAGCTTGCTCCAGTCAGTGCCCGTGGTTGCAGTTTCCATGGTGATGGGGACGCTCCATGCGCAGGGCCACGGGCACTGACTAGAGCGGGCTGAAATCCTAGGGAGCCGGACAAATAACTGTTTTTTTGGGGACCAGACATACTAAGCAGGGAGGAGTCATGTACACTGTTCACTTCGGATGGATGATAAAAAATTATGAATATTCTACAAAATATTCATCAAATATCGCAAATTCGAATATAACCCCTGCCGCTCATCACTACTTGTTGCCTATATTGATCTTGAGTTCCAGAAAAGTGCGAAGGAAGAAGCCCATGAGAGAAGACTTCCTCATTTGGCACCTTCTTTTCAGAAACCTCTGATTTCTCCTTCACCAGCACCAGAACTCATGCACGTGGATAAACTCAAAAAACCTGAAATGAAGCGTTTGCATAGGCATTACAATGGCTTACAACTCTATTGCCATGGAAAGGGGCACTATGTACAAACATGTCATGAGTATTTTTATCCAATTTTTTTTGCAGGAATTAAACGGGTTCTCTGGGATTTTGATATTGATTGCCCATCACCAAGATAAGTCTAGTACGCAGCCTGCTTTCCCTACCTACTTACAGTACAATGCCTAGATAGCTAGACGGCAACTGGTTGACAGTCCCTACACTATATAAGTGCAGAGACAGACTGACAAAGAGGGACAAACACAATATAGTATGTAAATGGGTGAGAACTAGTCAGGCTATGCAGTACAAAACGGGAGGCAAAGAGTGGTCAGAAGAGAAGCCGAGATCAGAACCAGATGGACTAAGCAGTACCAAACAAGTAAAAGAGAGCGGTCAGAAGGGGCGAGAAGCATGAACAATCCAAATGAGCAGAGGAACAAGAACCAGGAACACAGCTAGTGAGTCAGAGACATCATTGGCACTGATATATGGGCAGGAAGGGACTTACATAGACACAGAGTCCCAGGATCAAAACCTAAAAGGTCCATTGACTCAGCGCTCCATTAGTACTCAGTAATAGAGCAGCTGAGCAATCAGCCCACCGCTAAACTCACCTACACGCCCGCTGCAGCAGAAACCGAGCATTGCATCCTTTTACTAAGGACGCTGTCGCACCGCTGGAGCCCGGACAGGTAAGTTTGTTACAACAGGTGAAAATTTAATTTATTTCACAAATGATTCATTTTGAAAACAGTGTTTACTTTGTACAAAAAGTGCTAAAAAAAAATGCCTACGAGCCATTGGCTCCTAAATAAGGAAATTAGCTTTGAGCGAAGCGAGTTTCAGATGCTTCTACCGAAGTCAGTTTGTTCAAAACTTCGGAATATACTGTACGGAGATTCATCTCAGAACAGTACTAGAACGTACAGGAGAAACCCGAAAAATATGAATATCATTCAACAGTTCATTTATTTCAGTAATGCAACATAAAAGGTGACACTAATACATGAGAGAGACTCATTACATGCAGAGCGAGATACTTCAAGCCTTTATTTGTTATAATTTGGATGATTACGGCTTACAGCTGAAAACTCCAAATTCACAATCTCAGACAATCAGACAGGACCGGACTAGCTATGAAAACCACCCTGGAAAAAATCACACACCAGCCCCATAGCATTGTGTAATTATACAAGTACAACGTCATGGAGGGGGTATATACACTGTAATATAGAGGTATATGGAGGGGGGTTCATACACTGTAATATAGAGGTATATGGGGGGTATATACAGTGTAATATAGAGGTATATGGATGGGGTATATACACGGTAATATAGAGGTATATGGAGGGGGTATATACAGTGTAATATAGAGGTATATGGGGGGTATATACACTGTAATATAGAGGTATATGGGAGTATATACACTGTAATATAGAGGTATATAGGGGGGATATACAGTGTAATATAGAGGTATATGGAGGGTATATACACTGTAATATAGAGGTATATGGAGGGGGTATATACACTGTAATATAGAGGTATATGGGGGGTATATACACTGTAATATAGAGGTATATAGGGGGGGGATATACAGTGTAATATAGAGGTATATGGAGGGGGGTTCATACAGTGTAATATAGAGGTATATGGAGGGGGGTTCATACAGTGTAATATAGAGGTATATGGGGGGTATATACACTGTAATATAGAGGTATA
Source organism: Bufotes viridis (assembly GCA_033119425.1). Lineage (NCBI taxonomy): Eukaryota > Metazoa > Chordata > Amphibia > Anura > Bufonidae > Bufotes > Bufotes viridis. The sequence goes on along the minus strand of JAKVIS010000488.1, from coordinate 13,321 downwards.
TGGGGGGGTTAATACACTGTAATATAGAGGTATATGGAAGGGTTATATACACTGTAATATAGAGGTATATGGAGGGGGTATATACACTGTAATATAGAGGTATATGGGGGGTATATACACTGTAATATAGAGGTATATAGGGGGGGATATACAGTGTAATATAGAGGTATATGGGGGGTATATACACTGTAATATAGAGGTATATGGAGGGGGTATATACACTGTAATATAGAGGTATATGGAGGGGGGTTCATACACTGTAATATAGAGGTATATGGAGGGGGTATATACACTGTAATATAGAGGTATATGGAGTGGGTATATACACTGTAATATAGAGGTATATGGGGGGTATATACACTGTAATATAGAGGTATATGGAGGGGATATATACACTGTAATATAGAGGTATATGGAGTGGGTATATACACTGTAATATAGAGGTATATGGGGGGTATATACACTGTAATATAGAGGTACTGTACATGGATGGGGTATTTACACTGTAATATGGAGCGGTATATACAGTGTAATAAGAAGGTATATTGAGGGGTTATATACACGGTAATATAGAGGTATATGGTCCATATACCTCTATATTACCATGTATATACCCCCTCCATATACATCTATATTACAGTGTAAATACCCCCTCCATGTACCTTATTACAGTGTACAGTATATACCCCCTCCACATACCTCTATATTACAGTGTACAGTATATACCCCCTCCATATACCTCTATATTACAGTATATATACCCCCATATACCTCTATATTACTGTGTTTATACCCCCTCCATATACCTCTATATTACACTGTATATACCCCCCATGTATCTCTATATTACCGTGTATATACCCCCACCATATACCTCTATATTACAGTGTATATACCCTCCATATACCTCTATATTACAGTGTATATACGCCCAATATACCTCTATATTACCATGTATATACCCCCCCATATACCTCTATATTACAGTGTATATACCCCCCTTATACCTCTATATTACTGTATTTATACCCCCTCCATATACCTCTATATTACTGTATATATACCCCCTCCATATACCTCTATATTACCGTGTATATACCCCCTCCATATACCTCTATATTACACTGTATATACCCCCATATACCTCTATATTACCATGTATATACCCCCCCATATACCTCTATATTATAGTGTATATACCCCCCATATACCTCTATATTACTATGTTAATACCCCCCCATATACCTCTATATTACAGTGTATATACCCCCATATACCTCTATATTACTGTGTATATACCCCCTCCATATACCTCTATATTACATTGTAAATACCCCCTCCATATACCTCTATATTACAGTGTAGATACCCCCTCCATATACCTCTATATTACAGTGTAGATACCCCCTCCATATACCTCTATATTACACTGTATATACCCTCCATATACCTCTATATTACACTGTATATACCCCCCATATACCTCTATATTACACTGTATATACCCCCTCTATATACCTCTATATTACACTGTATATACCCCCCATATACCTCTATATTACAGTGTATATACCCCCCCATATACCTGTATATTACACTGTATATACCCCCCATATACCTCTATATTACACTGTATATACCCCCCATATCCCTCTATATTACACTGTATATACCCCGCATATACCTCTATATTACACTGTATATACCGCCTCCATGTACCTCTATATTACAGTGTATATACCCTGCATATACCTCTATATTACAGTGTATATACCCCCTCTATATACCTCTATATTACATTGTAAATACCCCCTCCATGTACCTCTATATTACAGTGTATATACCCCCCCATATACCTCTATATTACAGTGTATATACCCCCCCATATACCTCTATATTAAACTGTATATACCCCCCATATACCTCTATATTACACTGTATATACCCCCCATATACCTCTATATTACACTGTATATACCCCCTCCATATACCTCTATATTACAGTGTATATACCCCCCATATACCTCTATATTACACTGTATATACCCCCTCCATATACCTCTATATTACAGTGTATATACCCCCTCCATATACCTCTATATTACAGTGTATATACCCCCCATATACCTCTATATTCCAGTGTATATACCCCCCCATATACCTCTATATTACAGTGTATATATACCCCCTCTATATACCTCTATATTACAGTGTATATACCCCCCATATACCTCTATATTACAGTGTATATAGCCCCCATATACCTCTATATTACACTGCAAAAAGGTTCAAGGAATCCAGCTCCACTTCGGTAAAGGAATATTTATTTTGCTTGCAGTAAAATCTCATCCAGTTACGGTTACAAAAGTCTTGTCTACGCGTTTCGGGCTACAAGAAACAATTCAAGCCCTTACGCATGACACAGTAAGAGATATAAATGGCACTATTTGTAGGAGAGATTGCTCCTGTCTTCACTGATTGTGGTCACATGACTGCAAACCCCTTCAAAAAAATGCCACACCTTAGAACAACACTTCTCATGAGAAAAAAGAAAAAGTAAAAAAAAAAACACGTACTAAACAATAAAGTGAAACCAAGGCCAATGATAATTTCCTAAATAATGCGCCCTATTTAATAGAAGTAGATCACTGAGAAAAAACGGCGCTAAAAACTAACTTTTATTGATCATTATTTAAAAGCTCAACCAACAATAGTAAGACGAGGGCGGACTGACGAGAAGATAACGAGTGGAGGCAGAGGAAATGAGAGCTGTATCACGACGTGCAGATGCACAGACAGTGCTGGTCGTGAATGCAAACCTCCGTCACACTCGTATCAAGGAAACACCGGCTGAATAATTTGATAAATCCTAGATGGCCGGAAATCTATGTGTAAAATAAAATGCGCTATAGTGTCACACACAGAGCAATGTAGTCAAAAGCTCTGGTGTCGGTCTACCTGTGACAATGCCCAAATATTGGAGCTGCGATGCAACAAAAAATGAGGGGCAACACAAGGACCGAACTGACACGGCCATCTATGATTTATCAAATTATTCAGCCGGTGTTTCCTTGATACGAGTGTGACGGAGGTTTGCATTCACGACCAGCACTGTCTGTGCATCTGCACGTCGTGATACAGCTCTCATTTCCTCTGCCTCCACTCGTTATCTTCTCGTCAGTCCGCCCGAGTCTTACTATTGTTGGTTGAGCTTTTAAATAATGATCAATAAAGTTAGTTTTTAGCGCCGTTTTCTCAGTGATCTACTAATCAATAAAGAAAAAGCCTGTGCAAAATCCATGAGATGTATAGTGGCTACGAAAGATGATAAAATAAAGGAGAACGTTTCATACATTGGGAAACGGAGGACTCCGGCAATATGGATTATTGCTGCAGAATCAGATCTAGGCGCCTGTTCAGACCATCTGGTTGACGCGTATTTAATGCAAAAATCCAGAAGGATTCTCTGTTTAATAATTTTCTCCTATGGTCTCCTCCTCGCTTGGGCAGTAAAACCCTCTCTATGCCCTGCACCACCAGATCCGATGTGTCCCCATCATGGCAGACTAGCTGCAGATACATTGCCACTGCCATGGTGGGGCACATCAGGAATGTGTCTGCGTATTCTAGTGTTAATGGCATTAGTGGTACAACCCACATATTGCAGTTTGCATTTTTACATGTAATTAAATAAACTGCATACGTTGTATTACAATTAAGGTAGGATTTCATGTGGAAACTCTGCCATTTGAAGCTGAGACAAAGGTATTGGAGATGGACATATGAGTGCAGCAGATACATCTATGGTGTCCACACCTGTAGCTCCCTTTAGTCGTGAGCCAGACGGGCTGAGATTTATTCTTTTCTTGGTATAGACTAGGACTAACATAGTTTGCAATAGTGGGTGCTCTTCTAGCTGCACATTTAACCCCATCCGCAACTATGTCAGTCCAGCCCTTGTCATATGCCAGAATAGGAAAATGTTTCTTTATGATGCAACAGATTTGTGTGAACTCCGTACTGTATTGTGTAATAAACAAGTTGCTATTTTTGCTACTATTATTTTAGTTTTTATTTTTATTTGTAGCTGTGTTTCAGAGTCCCCCCTCTTGGACCTATTTTCCTGCTTAGGAACCTCTCTCAATATCAGTCACCTGTCGTATTGCAGCCTCAACTTGTTTTGTGGCATAAGCTCTTTTATATAATCCGTGAGCGATATTTTCAGCCTCCGTCATGAAGCTTTTTTCATCCCTGCAGTTCCTTCTTGCACGGATTATCTCACCCCTTGGTATATTTGCTATAACATGTCTAGGATGGCAGGATGTAGCATGTAAAATAGTGTTCCCTGCCAGGGGTTTTCTCTAAGTGCATGTATGAATTTTGCTGGTGGAAGGATCCCCCCTCAGATGTAATTCCAAAAAGGAAATCTCCTGTATATCTTGGTGGACACTAAAGGAGATAGTGTCCACACAGGAATTTATGTAACAACCAAAGGCTGGTATGGCCGCCACATCGCCCATCCAAATGAGGATCAGGTCATCTATGTAACGGCCATACCATCTAATACAATGCCAGAAAGGGTGGGTGTCGATGAGGAGAAAGCTCCTCTCCCACCATGCCATGAATATATTAGCTATGGAGGGTGAGAACTTGGCCCCCATCGACACCCCCGATATCTGCAAGTAAAATTTGTTGTTGAACATGAAAAAGTTGAAGAAAATCCACCACCAAAAGCAAATATTCCTGCAGACCTGCAGTAATCTTTCCATACGTTTTTAGAAACCAGGCTAAGGATTTAATGGCCAGTTCATGTGGAATGTTGGTGTATAAAGACACAACGTCCGCTGTGATCCATGTGTAATTTAAGGACCATTTAATTTTCTCGATTGTTTGTAAAACGGACGCTGTGTCTTTAAGAAAACCTGGTATGAGTGGTATTAGTGGTTGAAGTACAGAATCAACCCACTGGGAGATTCTTTCAGAGAATGATCCAATGCCTGCTACAATAGGCCTGAGGGGAGGTGGAAAGACATTAACAGATGATTCCTAGAGGGCTCAGGCTAAAGAAAAAACCAACTACTATATATTCGGATACTTTTTTAAAGGAAATCCTTATTGAATCCTCATTTTTTTAACTTTACCATGATCTTGCGGTGCAACCCAAAGTTGAATGAACCTCTCTTCAATCTGGACGCCAGGGCCGAAATAACTGAAAGTGGCCCTCTCCAGTGGTGGGTGATATGACGCCTTATTCCTTGCTCTGGGACCTCTCTCCTCTGTCTGGGTGCTGGGCCGAAATAACTGAAAGTGGCCTTCTCCAGTGGTGGGTGATATGACGCATGATTCCTTGCTCTGGGACCTCTCTCCTCTATCTGGGTGCCAGGGCCGAAATAACTGACAGTGGCCTTCTCCAGTGGTGGGTGATATGACGCATGATTCCTTGCTGTGGGACCTCTCTCCTCTGTCTGGGTGCTGGGCTGAAATAACTGAGAGTGGCCTTCTCCAGTGGTGGGTGATATGACGCATGATTCCTTGCTGTGGGACCTCTCTCCTCTGTCTGGGTGCTGGGGCCTAAATAACTGAAAGTGGCCTTGTCCAGTGGTGGGTGATATGACGCATGATTCCATGCTGTGGGACCACTCTCCTCTATCTGGGTGCTGGGGCCTAAATAACTGAAAGAAGCCTTCTCCAGTGGTGGGTGATATGACGCATGATTCCTTGCTGTGGGACCTCTCTCCTCTGTCTCGGTGCTGGGCTGAAATAACTGAAAATGGCCTTCTCCAGTGGTAGGTGATATGACGCATGATTCCTTGCTGTGGGACCTCTCTCCTCTGTCTGGGCGCCAGGGCCGAAATAACTGAGAGTGGCCTTCTCCGGTGGTGGTTGATATGACGCATGATTCCTTGCTGTGGGACCTGTATCCTCGGTCTGGGTGCTGGGCCGAAATAACTGAAAGTGGCCTTCTCCGGTGGTGGGTGATATGACGCATGATTCCTTGCTGTGGTACCTCTCTCCTCTGTCTGGGTGCTGGGCCGAAATAACTGAAGGTGGCCTTCTCCATTGGTGGGTGATTTGAAGCCTGATTCTGTGCTATGGGACCTCTCTCCAATTGATATTGGTTAATTTTTATTTATTTTATTTAATTTTAATTTATTTCCCTATCCACATTTGTTTGCAGGGGATTTACCTACATTTTGCTGCCTTTGGCAGCCCTCTAGCCCTTTCCTGGACTATTTTACAGCCTTTTTAGTGCCTAAAAGTTCGGGTCCCCATTGACTTCAATGGGGTTCGGGATAAAGTTCGGGTCGAGTTCGGATCCCGAACATTTTCGGGAAGTTTGGCCGAACTTCTCAAACCCGAACATCCAGGTGTTCGCTCATCTCTAGTTGTGACATTTCTGAAAAAAAAAAAAAAAAGATGTTTATTCTTTATGCCATTGAGGTCTTTAGTGCACTGAGGGGTGGAGCCTAGCCTCTTGGCTTCTAGTCCTGGCCCCGCCCCCCGTGCACTGAAGACCTCATCTGCACAGAGGATGAAAGTCTTTTTTGTCGGGTACACCGCAACAGATTTTCACAAAATGGGTATCATTTAAATCGGCAAGATAAGATAAAACAAAGCAGTATAGCTGGATTAAAAGTGTGGATCCTGCTGACTGGTGCGTTTTAAAGGGGTTCTCCAACATATTAAAACATTTCCCCTAAGCCAGAAATTGTTATAAAATAATAAAATGAAAGCTCACCTGCTGCCTCCCTCACTCACTGCGCCTGCGCGGAATACAGAAGCGGACTGCGCAGGCATGAGATAGCGACCGCTGGAGGAGACCAACGATTCCACAGCCCTGTCAATCAACTGTAACAGGACATGACACGCTAGAGCCCCATTAGCATATGATAAAAGTCAGTTTTTATTAATAACGGAGCCACTGAGGGACATGGGATCTGTATGATTATGTTAAGGTGACATTAGCACCTAGCTAACATCAGCCAGCTTAAGAGACGTTTTTTAAGTGACAGAAACCCTTTAAGATGGAGGATCCTTCACTTCCTCTCAGGCTGCCAGGAACGCTGATGAGACCTGAGAAGCAAATCAACATACCATACGCTTGTTGGAGAAACCCTTGTTCCATCCACAGTCACCAGCTTATACATAAGAGACCCGGGTCAGTAAGACTGATCGTGCATGCATCTCATACAGTTTTGGCGCCGAGGATCCCAGAGACTGAGACCAGGCCTGTAGTTAGGTTTGCTGTTTGTGTCAGGCCACAAAGATTGTTAACTGCTCTTAACAAAGACTTCACTTTCAAAGTTCCCGTTCACACCTGAGAGCTGAGAAGCTCCACAATGAATTCAGGCCAGGCTGGTTTTTATGTAGGAGAAACACTATAGGCACGAGCTATCTGGCCGGTTGTTGGGGGAGGGAATTATTGTAGCATGAAATAAAAAAGATTGTAAGCTGTTGTGCTGTATCGCAGTCTAGTCTGCATCACGCACCCGAATAATAGCAGGTGAGGCGTGGCTGTAAATTACCGCTCTTAGTACGGTAATTCTGGATCAAATCAGGCACTCACCATCTGTACCATCCAGCAACCAGAAATACAGTGATGCAAATTGTCGTTTATTGTGCCAAATATAAGAATAAAATACTATGTTAAAAGAAATCTACCCATTGATACCTAATAGATTAACTTTAGCGAATATTATTTTACAATATGTGCGTAAGCCAGTGTATGTTGTACCGACAAGAGGCTGAGAGCGTAACCACCTCTATATTGGTGCACACACACTCCAAAGTCCATCCAACATATATTCTGTAATCGGTTAATGATGGTTCGTAGATTAAAGCGAGTCGTAGTATATTGGCAATAGTTAGGTTAAGAAATAGGAGCATATATGCATAAAAAAAGGAAAAAAGAAAAATCTGTGGCAATAAAAAATGCTATAACAATAGCCGGGGCGCCTTTGCTGTTAGTATGAGATATGCCAGTCTTTTCTTTTTCGGTCGGTGAGTTTTGTTAGTATGGTGGTTATTTGTTTATATGTTCAGTTGAAAAGTCTCTACTTACTGAAGACTGGTTTTAAACCTACAATGTCCCTGCTGATGCTAGGTCACTCACCCGCCTGTGTCTTTCTGTTGACGGCGCTCTGTATACCGGCTTTTGGTTCACAGTTGTGTTCCGGAGGTTTCACGCTGTTCCTGGCGTCCCACGTGCTATGGCGTCCGTCACGTGGTCTGTATGTCGGAGCCTATGATGCAGGTCTGTCACGTGGTGTGGAGGAGGATCTTGCGCTCTTTACCTCTTTTACCTCTTTTACCTTCTTTAACAGCGTTCATACATTTTTCCAGCGCATTGCTGTTTGCAGATTTAAATGCACGACAAATATGGATTATGGTGGGTAGTTCGGGTCTATATATTCACCAGACGCGTTTCGAGGTGCTCACACCTCTTCCTCAGTGGCCATACTTTAGATCCCTTCTACCCCCTTTTTTATACCATTTTATCTTAAAACCCACCAAAAACCCGGACTGGATTCCTTAAAGGGCTGGAGCATTGTAGTGCGATTCGTCATATATTCCTAGTCTCTACGGAGCTCCGACATATTCAGTATGCTTCTTTAGATATATGTATACAGCCCCTTATTGAATGCATATGGGGAACATAAAAAGTAAAAAAGAAAATTGTGCGTGCGTTTTCATTGCGAGTTGCATGCGGTTCATTTTAAAGCGTTTTTTCATAATTTGGTTGTTCTTGCCTCTGATTATGCTTTTCCATGGCATAGATATGCTCACAACAAGAAGAAAGGACTTACTGATGTGCTCTTGTGTTGTGAATATAACAATGTTAGACTGAATTGTATTAACATTGCGTTTTCTGTTTTTCCTATATTTTCTATAGTATTTCTCTTTATTTCTTGTCTCTTTTAACAGGGTTGCATTGTGAAATTACCGCTCTCACCTCCAGCATCCACCAGAGGGCGCCGCGCTGTATGGCACAAGGGTCTCAGCCGTCTGGCTGGGTGTACGTATATTTATTCGTGGTCACGTTCATTACCACGTATAAGTAAAATACGGTTTTGGTGAAACTGGTGTAGGAGTCGCTTTCCTCATTCGTGACTTCGCTGTGTCCTGGGGAGCCCACCCCGTTACACGGCTTACACAGCCACGATGTCATCTTCCTGGCTGCAGGGACGACATTCCATATACACAGATACTTCAAATATGTCTGGCTGGGATTGCTGGTACTTGTTGTGCTAGGACTGGGAAGTGATAACGATGCCTGACTGTGGCCAGTAACTGATCGTACAGCGAGCCTGTGTCATGTGTCGGTTCCTGATCACGCCCCTGGTTCTTTACTGAGCGTTATTGTCATTTCCACCGCAATAAAGCGTCACTATTTTATTAGATATTAGCTGATGACCCGGTGTTGCTCGGGTATTTATTTATTGCAATTTTATATTAACCCCCTCAGCCCCCCTAGCTTAAACCCCTTAATGACCAGGCCACTTTTTACAATTCCGCACTACACTACTTTCACCGTTTATTGCTCCGTCATACAACTTACCACCCAAATGAATTTTGCCTCCTTTTCTTCTCACTAATAGAGCTTTCATTTGGTGGTATTTCATTGTTGCTGACATTTTTACTTTTTTTGCTATTAATAAAAATTTAACGACATTTTTGCAAAAAAATGACATTTTTCACTTTTTGTTGTAATTTTTTTTTAAAAAAACTACATTTCTATATACATTTTTCTCTAAATTTATTGTTCTACATGTCTTTGATAAAAAAAAAAATCCAATAAGTGTATATTTATTGGTTTGGGTAAAAGTTATAGCGTTTACAAACTATGGTGCAAAAAAGTGAATTTCGGCATTTTGAAGCAGCTCTGACTTTCTGAGCGCCTGTCATGTTTCTTCAGGTGCTAGAATGTCAGGATAGTATAAATACCCCCCAAATGACACCATTTTAGAAAGAAGACACCCCAAAGTATTCACGGAGGGGCATGGTGAGTTCATGTGTCATTTCATTTTTTTTCACAAGTTAGCGGAAAATGACACTTTCTGAGGAAAAAAATAAAAACAATAAAGTTTCCATTTCTGCTAACTTCTGGCAAAAAAAAAAAAAATCTCCCACGGACTCACTATGCCCCTCAGTGAATACCTTGGGGTGTCTACTTTCCGAAATGGGGTCATTTGTGGGGCGTGTTTACTGTTCTGGCATTTTGGGCGGGGCTAAATTGTGAGCCGCCATGTAAAACCTAAAGGTACTCATTGGAATTAGGGCCCCTTTACGCACCCAGGCTGCAAAAAAGTGTCACTTATGTGGTATCGCCGTACTCAGGAGAAGTAGGGCAATGTGTTTTGGGGTGTATTTTTACATATACCCATGTTGGGTGAGAGAAATATCTCTGTAAACTGACAACTTTGTATAAATTTTTTTAAAAGTTGTCGTTTACAGCGATATTTCTCACACAAAGTATGGGTATATATAAAAATACACCCCAACACTATGACCTACTCTCTGATGCAGCGATACTATGTGACTGCTTTGCAGCCAAATCTGCAAGGGCCCTAAACCAATGAGTACCTTTAGAATTTCACAGGGCATTTTTACGCATTTGGATTCCAGACTTCTTCTCACGCTTTAGGGGCCCCTAAAATGCCAGGGCAGTATAAATACCCCACAAGTGACCCCATTGTGGAGAGAAGACACCCCATGGTATTCCGTGAGGGGTATGGTGAGTTCATGAAAAATTTTATTTTTTGTCACAAGTTAGTGAAATAAGAGACTTTGTAAAAAAAAAATATATATATATATCAATTTCCGCTAACTTGTGCCAAAAAAATAAAAATTCTGTGAACTCACCATACCCCTCACGGAATACCTTGGGGTGTCTTCTTTCCACAATGGGGTCACTTGTGGGGTGTTTTTACTGCCCTGGCATTTTAGGGGCCCTAAAGCGTGAGAATCCAAATGCGTAAAAATGCCCTGTGAAATCCTAAAGGTACTCATTGGTTTTAGGGCCCCTTTGCGCATCTTGGCTGCAAAAAAGTGTCACTCATGTGGTATCGCCGTACTCAGGAGAAGTAGGGCAATGTGTTTTGGGGTGTATTTTTACATATACCCATGCTGGGTGTGAGAAATATCGCTGTAAACGACAACTTTTTAAATTTTTTTATTCAAAGTTGTTAATTTACAGAGATATTTCTCACACAGCATGGGTATATGTAAAATACACCCCAAACACATTGCCCTACTTCTGCTGAGTACGGCGATACCACATGTGTGACACTTTTTGCAGCCAAGATGCAAAGGGGCCCTAAAACCAATGAGTACCTTTAGGATTTCACAGGCCATTTTTACGCATTTGGATTCTCACGCTTTAGGACCGCTAAAATGCCAGGGCAGTATAAATACCCACATGTGACCCCATTTTGGAAGAAGACACCCAAAGTATTCCGTGAGGGACATGGCGACTTCACAGAAAAATAAAAATTTGGCACAAGTTAGCGGAAATTGATTTTTTTTTTTTTTTTTTTTTTTACAAAGTCTCATATTCCACTAACTTGTGACAAAAAAATAAAATTTTACATGAACTCGCCATGCCCCTCACGGAATACCTTGGGGTGTCTTCTTTCCAAAATGGGGTCACATGTGGGGTGTTTATACTGTCCTGGCATTTGAGGGTCTCCGCAATCATTACACGTATGGCCAGCATTAGGAGTTTCTGCGATTCTCCGTATTTTGAGCATACGGGTAATGAGATTTTTTTTTCTGTTCAGCCTCTGCGCTGAAAAAAAAAAAAAAAATGAACGGCACAGATTTTTTCATTCGCATCAATCAATGTGGATGAAAAAATCTCTGACAAAATCAGTGACTGCGGTGCGGTGCGGTGGGCTGGGCGCTAGCTACCTAACAAGTAGCTAACTAACTGGCGGTGATAAGGGACCCTTATGCCCCATTCACACGTCCGAAATTCTGTTTGCGGAACGGAATTGCGGACCCATTCATTTCTATGGGGACAGACTTTGTCCCGTTCGGATCCGGAATTGCGGATCCGCACTTACGGGTCTGCACTTCCGTTCCGCAAAAATATAGAACATGTCCTTTTCTTGTCCGCAATTGCGTACAAGAAAAAGCATTTTCTATATAGTTCTGGCAATGTGCGGATCTGCAAAATGCGGAAGCACATTGCCGGTGTCCGTGTTTTGCGGATCGCGTCGGATCCGCGGATCCGCAAAACACATATGGACATGTGAATAGAGCCTTACAGGGGGTGATCAGTGACAGGGGGTGATCAGGAAGTCTATATGGGGTGATCAGGGGTTAACAAAGGGTTAATAGTAGTTATAAAGTGAGGGGGGGGGGGGTTAGTGTAGTGTTTGGTGCAACTTTACATTGTTACCTGCTCCTCTGGTGGTCGATCCCAGTAAATGGGACCACCAGAGGACCAGGTATTAGGTATATCAGACGCTGTTAGCAACACTTTGATCTCATTTATTTTACATTTACAGCCTGCCAGCGATTGATCATCGCTGGCAGGCTGTAGTCCAACTGCAGAGCCGCGCTCTGCTGTGAACGCGCGTGCGCGCGTTCACAGCAGATCTCGGCTCTCGCGAGATGACGCACGGATGCGTCCAGGAGGAATAAACCTGCCGCCGCCTGGACGCATCCGGGCGGTCGGGAACAGGTTAAGTAACAATGACTTTCACAATGGCCGCCCCTTTAACAGTGAGAGCCCCTTTAGCAGTGACTGCTCCTTTGACAGTGACTTTCACATGACCGCCCCTTTAACAGTGACTTTGGCCGCCCCTTTAACAGTGAGCGCCCCTTTAACAGTGACTTTGGCCGCCCGTTTAACAGTGACTTTCACAGTGGCCGACCCTTCTATAGTGACTTCCACAGTGGCCGCGTCTTTAACAGTGACCGCTCCTTTAACAGCGCCCACCCCTTTAACAGTGACTTTGGCCGCCCCTTTAACAGTGAGCGCCCCTTTAACAGTGACTTTGGCTGCCCCTTTAACATTGACCGCCCCTTTAACAGTGACTTTGGCCGCCCGTTTAACAGTGACTTTCACAGTGGCCGACCTTTCTATAGTGACTTCCACAGTGGCCGCGTCTTTAACAGTGACCGCTCCTTTAACAGCGCCCACCCCTTTAACAGTGAACTCCGCAGTGCCCGTCCGTTTAATAGTGGCCCCTGGCCCCCTGGCATGTAGTTGTGCCGTCATACGTTATATGAGTGAATATTTCAGCACCTGCGAAGTGGTCGAGGAGGTGATCAGTTGTTATGGCAACCTGGAGTAGGACCTGCGAGCTTCTAT
>JAKVIS010000487.1:0-67566 GCA_033119425.1 Bufotes viridis | reverse complement strand
TCCTCCTGCTCTATAACACGCTGCCTGCAGATTACATGGTGACAGGTTCTCTATATATATATATATAATCTGCTCAGCTCCTCCTGCTCTATAACACGCTGCCTGCAGATTACATGGTGACAGGTTCTCTGTCTATATAATCTGCTCAGCTCCTCCTGCTCTATAACACACTGCCTGCAGATTACATGTTGACAGGTTCTCTTTATATATAATCTGCTCAGCTCCTCCTGCTCTATAACACACTGCCTGCAGATTACATGGTGACAGGCTCTGTATATATAATCTGCTCAACTCCTCCTGCTCTATAACACGCTGCCTGCAGATTACATGGTGACAGGTTCTCTGTATATATAATCTGCTCAGCTCCTCCTGCTCTATAACACACTGCCTGCAGATTACATGGTGACAGGTTCTCTGTATATATAATCTGCTCAGCTCCTCCTGCTCTATAACACGCTGCCTGCAGATTACATGGTGACAGGTTCTCTGTATATATAATCTGCTCAGCTCCTCCTGCTCTATAACACGCTGCCTGCAGATTACATGGTGACAGGTTCTGTGTATATATAATCTGCTCAGCTCCTCCTGCTCTATAACACGCTGCTTGCAGATTACACGGTGACAGGTTCTGTGTATATATAATCTGCTCAGCTCCTCCTGCTCTATAACACGCTGCCTGCAGATTACACGGTGACAGGTCCTCTTTATATATAATCTGCTCAGCTCCTCCTGCTCTATAACACACTGCCTGCAGATTACATGGTGACAGGTCCTCTTTATATATAATCTGCTCAGCTCCTCCTGCTCTATAACACACTGCCTGCAGATTACATGGTGACAGGTTCTGTATATATAATCTGCTCAGCTCCTCCTGCTCTATAACACGCTGCCTGCAGATTACATGGTGACAGGTTCTCTGTATATATAATCTGCTCAGCTCCTCCTGCTCTATAACACGCTGCCTGCAGATTACATGGTGACAGGTTCTCTATATATAATCTGCTCAGCTCCTCCTGCTCTATAACACACTGCCTGCAGATTACACGGTGACAGGTTCTCTGTATATATAATCTGCTCAGCTCCTCCTGCTCTATAACACACTGCCTGCAGATTACATGGTGACAGGTTCTCTGTATATATAATCAGCTCAGCTCCTCCTGCTCTATAACACACTGCCTGCAGATTACATGGTGACAGGTTCTCTGTATATATAATCTGCTCAGCTCCTCCTGCTCTATAACACGCTGCCTGCAGATTACATGGTGACCGGTTCTCTTTATATATAATCTGCTCAGCTCCTCCTGCTCTATAACACACTGCCTGCAGATTACATGGTGACAGGTTCTCTTTATATATAATCTGCTCAGCTCCTCCTGCTCTATAACACACTGCCTGCAGATTACATGGTGACCGGTTCTCTGTATATATAATCTGCTCAGCTCCTCCTGCTCTATAACACACTGCCTGCAGATTACATGGTGACAGGTTCTCTTTATATATAATCTGCTCAGCTCCTCCTGCTCTATAACACGCTGCCTGCAGATTACATGGTGACAGGTTCTCTTTATATATAATCTGCTCAGCTCCTCCTGCTCTATAACACACTGCCTGCAGATTACATGGTGACAGGTTCTCTATATATAATCTGCTCAGCTCCTCCGCCTCTATAACACACTGCCTGCAGATTACATGGTGACAGGTTCTCTATATATAATCTGCTCAGCTCCTCCTGCTCTATAACACACTGCCTGCAGATTACACGGTGACAGGTTCTCTGTATATATAATCTGCTCAGCTCCTCCTGCTCTATAACACACTGCCTGCAGATTACATGGTGACAGGTTCTCTGTATATATAATCAGCTCAGCTCCTCCTGCTCTATAACACACTGCCTGCAGATTACATGGTGACAGGTTCTCTGTATATATAATCTGCTCAGCTCCTCCTGCTCTATAACACGCTGCCTGCAGATTACATGGTGACAGGTTCTCTATATATATAATCTGCTCAGCTCCTCCTGCTCTATAACACGCTGCCTGCAGATTACATGGTGACCGGTTCTCTTTATATATAATCTGCTCAGCTCCTCCTGCTCTATAACACGCTGCCTGCAGATTACATGGTGACCGGTTCTCTTTATATATAATCTGCTCAGCTCCTCCTGCTCTATAACACACTGCCTGCAGATTACATGGTGACAGGTTCTCTTTATATATAATCTGCTCAGCTCCTCCTGCTCTATAACACACTGCCTGCAGATTACATGGTGACAGGTTCTCTTTATATATAATCTGCTCAGCTCCTCCTGCTCTATAACACGCTGCCTGCAGATTACATGGTGACAGGTTCTCTCTATATATAATCTGCTCAGCTCCTCCTGCTCTATAACACGCTGCCTGCAGATTACATGGTGACAGGTTCTCTGTATATATAATCTGCTCAGCTCCTCCTGCTCTATAACACACTGCCTGCAGATTACATGGTGACAGGTTCTCTGTATATATAATCTGCTCAGCTCCTCCTGCTCTATAACACGCTGCCTGCAGATTACATGGTGACAGGTTCTCTTTATATATAATCTGCTCAGCTCCTCCTGCTCTATAACACACTGCCTGCAGATTACATGGTGACAGGTTCTCTTTATATATAATCTGCTCAGCTCCTCCTGCTCTATAACACGCTGCCTGCAGATTACATGGTGACAGGTTCTCTTTATATATAATCTGCTCAGCTCCTCCTGCTCTATAACACACTGCCTGCAGATTACATGGTGATAGGTTCTCTTTATATATAATCTGCTCAGCTCCTCCTGCTCTATAACACGCTGCCTGCAGATTACATGGTGACAGGTTCTCTGTATATATAATCTGCTCAGCTCCTCCTGCTCTATAACACACTGCCTGCAGATTACATGGTGACAGGTTCTCTTTATATATAATCTGCTCAGCTCCTCCTGCTCTATAACACGCTGCCTGCAGATTACATGGTGACAGGTTCTCTTTATATATAATCTGCTCAGCTCCTCCTGCTCTATAACACACTGCCTGCAGATTACATGGTGACATGTTCTCTGTATATATAATCTGCTCAGCTCCTCCTGCTCTATAACACACTGCCTGCAGATTACATGGTGACAGGCTCTCTGTATATATAATCTGCTCAGCTCCTCCTGCTCTATAACACGCTGCCTGCAGATTACATGGTGACAGGCTCTCTGTATATATAATCTGCTCAGCTCCTCCTGCTCTATAACACGCTGCCTGCAGATTACATGGTGACAGGTTCTCTTTATATATAATCTGCTCAGCTCCTCCTGCTCTATAACACACTGCCTGCAGATTACATGGTGACATGTTCTCTGTATATATAATCTGCTCAGCTCCTCCTGCTCTATAACACACTGCCTGCAGATTACATGGTGACAGGCTCTCTGTATATATAATCTGCTCAGCTCCTCCTGCTCTATAACACGCTGCCTGCAGATTACATGGTGACAGGTTCTCTGTATATATAATCTGCTCAGCTCCTCCTGCTCTATAACACACTGCCTGAAGATTACATGGTGACAGGTTCTCTGTATATATAATCTGCTCAGCTCCTCCTGCTCTATAACACGCTGCCTGCAGATTACATGGTGACAGGTTCTCTATATATAATCTGCTCAGCTCCTCCTGCTCTATAACACGCTGCCTGCAGATTACATGGTGACAGGTTCTCTTTATATATAATCTGCTCAGCTCCTCCTGCTCTATAACACGCTGCCTGCAGATTACATGGTGACAGGTTCTCTTTATATATAATCTGCTCAGCTCCTCCTGCTCTATAACACACTGCCTGCAGATTACATGGTGACAGGTTCTGTGTATATATAATCTGCTCAGCTCCTCCTGCTCTATAACACGCTGCCTGCAGATTACATGGTGACAGGTTCTCTGTATATATAATCTGCTCAGCTCCTCCTGCTCTATAACACACTGCCTGCAGATTACATGGTGACAGGTTCTCTCTATATATAATCTGCTCAGCTCCTCCTGCTCTATAACACGCTGCCTGCAGATTACATGGTGACAGGTTCTCTTTATATATAATCTGCTCAGCTCCTCCTGCTCTATAACACGCTGCCTGCAGATTACATGGTGACAGGTTCTCTTTATATATAATCTGCTCAGCTCCTCCTGCTCTATAACACACTGCCTGCAGATTACACGGTGACAGGTTCTCTGTATATATAATCTGCTCAGCTCCTCCTGCTCTATAACACACTGCCTGCAGATTACACAGTGACAGGTTCTCTGTATATAATCTGCTCAGCTCCTCCTGCTCTATAACACACTGCCTGCAGATTACATGGTGACAGGTTCTCTGTATATATAATCTGCTCAGCTCCTCCTGCTCTATAACACGCTGCCTGCAGATTACATGGTGACAGGTTCTCTTTATATATAATCTGCTCAGCTCCTCCTGCTCTATAACACGCTGCCTGCAGATTACATGGTGACAGGTTCTCTTATATATAATCTGCTCAGCTCCTCCTGCTCTATAACACGCTGCCTGCAGATTACATGGTGACAGGTTCTTTATATATAATCTGCTCAGCTCCTCCTGCTCTATAACACGCTGCCTGCAGATTACATGGTGACAGGATCTGTGTATATAATCTGCTCAGCTCCTCCTGCTCTATAACACACTGCCTGCAGATTACACGGTGACAGGTTCTGTATATATAATCTGCTCAGCTCCTCCTGCTCTATAACACGCTGCCTGCAGATTACATGGTGACAGGTTCTCTGTATATATAATCTGCTCAGCTCCTCCTGCTCTATAACACACTGCCTGCAGATTACACGGTGACAGGTTCTCTGTATATATAATCTGCTCAGCTCCTCCTGCTCTATAACACACTGCCTGCAGATTACATGGTGACAGGTTCTCTGTATATATAATCTGCTCAGCTCCTCCTGCTCTATAACACACTGCATGAACACTGGGCTCAATTTATCGGCTACATTGGCGTAATTTGTGCGAAACTTGTCAAATACGGCCCAATGTGCACTGCCCCCGATCCCCTCTACAGTTCTGAGCGCCGCTCCTGATCCACCCCATAGTGCTACGTGCCCCCGATCCTCTCCACAGTCCTCAGCGCCGCTCCTGATCCACCCCATAGTCCTATGTGCCCCCGATCCTCTCCACAGTCCTCAGCGCCGCTCCTGATCCACCCCATAGTCCTATGTGCCCTCGATCCTCTCCACAGTCCTCAGCGCCGCTCCTGATCCACCCTATAGTCCTATGTGCCCCCGATCCTCTCCCCAGTCCTCAGCGCCGCTCCTGATCCACCCCTATAGTCCTATGTGCCCCGATCCTCTCCACAGTCCTCAGCGCCGCTCCTGATCCACCCCATAGTCCTATGTGCCCCCGATCCTCTCCACAGTCCTCAGCGCCGCTCCTGATCCACCCCATAGTCCTATGTGCCCCCGATCCTCTCCACAGTCCTCAGCGCCGCTCCTGATCCACCCCATAGTCCTATGTGCCCCCGATCCTCTCCACAGTCCTCAGCGCCGCTCCTGATCCACCCCATAGTCCTATGTGCCCCCGATCCTCTCCACAGTCCTCAGCGCCGCTCTCGATCTCGGTCAGAAAATGGTGAGGCAAAGAAAATTTATATTTTTTATTTTTTTAAAAGTATTAAAATATAAACCTACACAAGTTTGGAGTCGCTGGATTTGTGTTGAGCCACAGACTAAGAACGTCCTATTGTTTTCAGCGCACAGTGAATGCCATGAGGTGAAAAAACCCTAAAAACCTTGCAGAATTATTTTTTTAAATTTGATCCAAAGAATTTTTTTCCCGTTTTCCAATAAAAGACATGTTAAATTAAATGGTAAAATGGAAACTTGAAGCCCTCGTGTGGCTCTGTGAACGGAAAAACAACAAAGTCGGCTATTGGAACCTGGGGAGGAAAAAACTAAAATTCTAAACCAAAAATGGGCGTGGCCCTTAAGGGGTCAATACAGTAAACCCTGTGAGCGCTGCCGGGACGCAGTGTCCGGTGTTCACAGCCCTTTATTTATGTCCCAATTTGCCCTCCAGTCATCGGAGTCCAGAAGGTTGCGGTCAGTCACCCAGCCGGAGGCGCACAGCCCTGCAAAACAGAGACATCCCCGTGACAGCAGGAGAGAGGGGTGCGCCAGCGCCCGGAGCATGGGGGGACAGGCCTACCATGATGGAAGTCCGGGAACATGCCGCTGACCTGTCCGTGCGTCTCTGCCAGGATGCCGTAGCGGGCGGGATCTGAAGAGGACAAGGGATGGAAGGCGTTATTGTGTGCGTACACTCGCTGCTCACACCGCACCGGCCGGAACACATCATGGCCGCTCCCTGTATCCCCACAGAGGCGGCAGAGAGGCGCGGTGATGAACTAGGCGTCTCCTCCAGAGTTCAGCCGCTATTCACACCAGCTTCTCGCGTACAGAATAATACGTGTAACGCAGAGCAGCGAAACCGCATCTCAAGATGGGGGGGGGGGGGGGGGGTGGCTGAGAGAAATCCACCGCACGTCAGAAGGTGACGGCGCCGATATGTCCAGATCACGGGGGTCATTTATGAGGACCAGCACTTTAGGCTACTTCCACATGGATCTGTAAAAACGCTTCCGTTACAATAATACAACCGCCTGCGTCCGTCATGAACGGATCCGGGTGTATTCTGTCCTCTAGAGCCAGGACGTCCTGAACACCATGGACCGTCAATGGGTGACGGATCCGTTTTCTATTGTGCCAGAGAAAACGCATCCGTCCCCATTGACTTACATTGTGCGCCAGGACAGATCCGTTTCATCAGACGGACACCAAAACGCTGCAGGCGCCTCCAGAGCGGACCGGAGACTGAACGGAGGCAAACTGACGCATTCTGAGCCGATCCTTATCTATTCGCAATGCGTTAGGGCAAAACTGATCCGTTTTTGAGCGATTCTGAGAGCCCTGAACGGATCTCACAGACGGAAACCAAAACGCCAGTGTGACGGTAGCCCTAGACTGACGTAGAAAATGGTCAATGAGATGGGCCCACCGGCCACTCCCCTCCCCCGCCCACAACTTTGGACCTGGCGAGAGCCGGTAATAAAGGCGTATTTCAGTATAATAAGTGACCCCCTACGTGTTTCATCACCTTCACTGCTACAGACCGTTGGCGATTGGTTGAGCGCTACGCAAACAGCGCATCTTGCTGGAAAGAAGCTGAAACACGTGACAGTGCCGGCGCCATTTTCAAAGACTGCCTTGATTCCGTAGAGCAGGGATGGCCAACCTGTGGATCTCCTGTAAAACTACAACCCCCACCATGCCCTGCTGTGGGCTAATGGCTGTAGGCAGTGTGGGCATGCTGGGAGTTGTAGTTTCCCATCCGCTGGAGAGCCTCAGGTTGGCCGTTTGTAATATTTGGGCATTCGCTGAGCGATCTATGTGACCACCTCTCAGGAGACCTGTAGACGTCACACGCTCCCGCATAGCAGTGCCGGGTCAGTACACACCTGAGCTGAAGGTTTTCCCGTGAAGAATCTCAGCGTGAACCACGGATCTGATGATGTCAGCGCTGCTCGCCCTCTCATGTAAAACAACCGCAAGGCGGCCTGCAGCAAGACAAGACGACATCAGAGCGTAAGCCGAGTGCGGAGAGTGGGGGTTATAGTGGGAGGACAGAGCGCCTGCTCACCTGTGTCCCTCCTCCACCCCAGCAGGTAGAGAGAGTCGTTTCCTTTCTTTAAGAGTTCCAGCTGTGAGGCGCTGGGGGACAGAAGAGACAGCCCGTCAGCCCCTGCAGAGAGACATCCCTCCACCTACCGGCAGAGACAGCCCTACCTGGAGACCACAGCCTTCAGGGCGACACCAACATCAACTGGGACTTGTGCACCAAGACCTGCACCGAAACAACATCCTCATCATCCTGGGGATCCCGGCGGTCACCTACCCCCAGGTCCTGGCGCCACTACCCACCTGGTAAAAGCTGCTCCTTTGGGTTGGCTTCAGCCGGGCTCAGGATCCGGCCCTCCAGCAGGTAATGCTCCAGCACTATGCTAAGTCGTGATTGGTTCAGCGTCTCCATGACAACAGAACGAACAGCGCGATAATTTGCATAAAGGTGCAGACATGTCAGGAAGAGGAAAAGCAGGTAGGTTCCCCTGGAACATACAATGCGGCCATGTTATAAGAGGTCACGCCCATCACCTGGAGGCATTGAGGGTGGTCTCATCAGATACACGGCCAGCTCTAGACCGCCAGCGACCCCGCCATGATGTCTGCATTGTAAGGGACTCAACTCACCAGACGCTGTCCGACACCATCGGGACCAGGACGAGACTGACGAGTAGTCCGGCCAGATTCACCAGCGTCTCCTGGACGAGACAAGAAAGGACATCCAGGATCTCAGGGTTGGGGGAGGGGAGTGTGACGCCCCCACTTTCTGAGGGAGCACCCTCCAGAACTACTACATGCTCACCTGGCTCCCATCCTTTGCACATACATCGGCCATGTTGTCTCTCCGGGCTTGGTGCACAGTGAGTGCGGCACGTGTCGCCCCTCCAGCCACTCCCACGATGCACTGAAAGAACCAAAAGTGAAACGCAGCACGCACATACCGCGAAGACCGGCGGAAAAAGCCGCAGGTACCTTAAATACTCCGGCAATGCAGACGGTCACAGTAAAGCAGGACGGGAAGACGGGAGCCAAGATCTCCAGAAATATGGCCAGGTCATTTAACACATCGGCAAAGAGTCTGCGAGACAGACGAGGGACAGCGGGAACAACACAGTCGGCAAAGCTCTTCATTTCAGACACATCAAAGTGAAAATACATATGGAGATGCCGAGAGGCGACATCAGGGCCCGGGGTCTGTCGGGTCCCGGGGCCAAGTGCTTATTACTACGGATCCTACAACACGGATGAGCCTCACTAGTTACCTCCAGCGCTTGGCGTCGCAGTCAAGGCGGCTCCTGAGAAGAGAGAAGACATCTCAGTAACGTCACACATACAACAGCCGCCACCCGCAGAGGCGTCTCGTACCCCTTCATCCAGGCGAAGAGAATGCGTCCAACCATCCCGGTGCCATCTACACAGCGAGGAGAAGACTGATCAGAAGACAAGAAGAGCGGAGAGGAGGAGAGCGAAAGGAGGAGGAGAGACAACATGCACCTCGCAGGATCCAGGTAATGGTCGCTCCTGTCACAGTGGCTGCCGCGTCACCAACGCCAGATCCTCGGAGGAGAGCATGAGTGGCCAGAGAGCCCGTCACACTGCTGGAGAAGGCCTGGAGGTCAAAGAGGGGAGGGGTCAGCAACCTGAACGGTCCCACAGACGTCAGTCACCGGCAGACGCAGGACACAAGCGTCATCAGTCACCGGCAGACGCAGGACACAAGCGTCATCAGTCACCGGCAGACGCAGGACACAAGCGTCATCAGTCACCGGCAGACGCAGGACACAAGCGTCATCAGTCACCGGCAGACGCAGGACACAAGCGTCATCAGTCACCGGCAGACGCAGGACACAAGCGTCATCAGTCACCGGCAGACGCCGGACACAAGCGTCATCAGTCACCGGCAGACGCCGGACACAAGCGTCATCAGTCCCCGGCAGACGCAGGACACAAGCGTCATCAGTCCCCGGCAGACGCAGGACACAAGCGTCATCAGTCACCGGCAGACGCAGGACACAAGCGTCATCAGTCACCGGCAGACGCAGGACACAAGCGTCATCAGTCACCGGCAGACGCCCGGACACAAGCGCCATCAGTCACCGGCAGACGCCGGACACAAGCGTCATCAGTCCCGGCAGACGCAGGACACAAGCGTCATCAGTCCCGGCAGACGCAGGACACAAGCGTCATCAGTCCCCGGCAGACGCAGGACACAAGCGTCATCAGTCCCCGGCAGACGCAGGACACAAGCGTCATCAGTCCCCGGCAGACGCAGGACACAAGCGTCATCAGTCCCCGGCAGACGCAGGACACAAGCGTCATCAGTCCCCGGCAGAAGCAGGACACAAGCGTCATCAGTCCCCGGCAGACGCAACAGCCAGACGTCATCAGTCACCGGCAGACGCAACAGCCAGACGTCATCAGTCACCGGCAGACGCAACAGCCAGACGTCATCAGTCACCGGCAGACGCAACAGCCAGACGTCATCAGTCACCGGCAGACGCAGGACACAAGCGTCATCAGTCACCGGCAGACGCAGGACACAAGCGTCATCAGTCACCGGCAGACGCGGGACACAAGCGTCATCAGTCACCGGCAGACGCAGGACACAAGCGTCATCAGTCACCGGCAGACGCAGGACACAAGCGTCATCAGTCACCGGCAGACGCAACACACAAGCGTCATCAGTCACCGGCAGACGCAACACACAAGCGTCATCAGTCACCGGCAGACGCAGGACACAAGCGTCATCAGTCACCGGCAGGCGCAGGACACAAGCGTCATCAGTCACCGGCAGACGCAGGACACAAGCGTCATCAGTCACCGGCAGACGCAGGACACAAGCGTCATCAGTCACCGGCAGACGCAGGACACAAGCGTCATCAGTCACCGGCAGACGCAGGACACAAGCGTCATCAGTCACCGGCAGACGCAACACACAAGCGTCATCAGTCACCGGCAGACGCAAGACACAAGCGTCATCAGTCACCGGCAGGCGCAAGACACAAGCGTCATCAGTCACCGGCAGGCGCAACACACAAGCGTCATCAGTCACCGGCAGACGCAGGACACAAGCGTCATCAGTCACTGGCAGACGCAGGACACAAGCGTCATCAGTCACCGGCAGACGCAGGACACAAGCGTCATCAGTCACCGGCAGACGCAACACACAAGCGTCATCAGTCACCGGCAGACGCAACACACAAGCGTCATCAGTCACCGGCAGACGCAACACACAAGCGTCATCAGTCACCGGCAGACGCAGGACACAAGCGTCATCAGTCACCGGCAGACGCAGGACACAAGCGTCATCAGTCACCGGCAGACGCAAGACACAAGCGTCATCAGTCACCGGCAGACGCAACAGCCAGGCGTCATCAGTCACCGGCAGACGCAAGACACAAGCGTCATCAGTCACCAGCAGACGCAACAGCCAGGCGTCATCAGTCACCGGCAGACGCAGGACACAAACGTCATCAGTCACCGGCAGACGCAGGACACAAGCGTCATCAGTCACAGGCAGACGCAGGACACAAGCGTCATCAGTCACCGGCAGACGCAGGACACAAGCATCATCAGTCACCGGCAGACGCAAGACACAAGAGTCATCAGTCACCGGAGGATGCAAGACACAAGCGTCATCAGTCACCGGCAGACGCAAGACACAAGCGTCATCAGTCACCGGCAGACGCAAGACAAGCGTCATCAGTCACAGGCAGACGCAACAGCCAGACGTCATCAGTCACCGGCAGACGCAGGACACAAGCGTCATCAGTCACCGGCAGACGCAAGACACAAGCGTCATCAGTCACCGGCAGACACAAGACACAAGCGTCATCAGTCACCGGCAGACGCAAGACACAAGCGTCATCAGTCACTCACAGACGCAAGACACAAGCGTCATCAGTCACTCACAGACGCAACACACAAGCTTCATCAGTCACCGGCAGACGCAACACACAAGCGTCATTAGTCACCGGCAGACGCAGGACACAAGCGTCATCAGTCACCGGCAGACGCAGGACACAAGCGTCATCAGTCACCGGCAGACGCAGGACACAAGCGTCATCAGTCACCGGCAGGCGCAACACACAAGCGTCATCAGTCACCGGCAGGCGCAACACACAAGCGTCATCAGTCACCGGCAGACGCAACACACAAGCGTCATCAGTCACCGGCAGACGCAACACACAAGCGTCATCAGTCACCGGCAGACGCAACACACAAGCGTCATCAGTCACCGGCAGACGCAACACACAAGCGTCATCAGTCACCGGCAGGCGCAACACACAAGCGTCATCAGTCACCGGCAGGCGCAACACACAAGCGTCATCAGTCACCGGCAGGCGCAGGACACAAGCGTCATCAGTCACCCGGCAGGCGCAGGACACAAGCGTCATCAGTCACCGGCAGACGCAGGACACAAGCGTCATCAGTCACCGGCAGACGCAGGACACAAGCGTCATCAGTCACCGGCAGACGCAGGACACAAGCGTCATCAGTCACCCACAGACGCAAGCGTCATCAGTCACCGGCAGACGCAAGACACAAGCGTCATCAGTCACCGGCAGACGCAACAGCCAGGCGTCATCAGTCACCGGCAGACGCAAGACACAAGCGTCATCAGTCACCAGCAGACGCAACAGCCAGGCGTCATCAGTCACCGGCAGACGCAGGACACAAGCGTCATCAGTCACCGGCAGACGCAGGACACAAGCGTCATCAGTCACCGGCAGACGCAGGACACAAGCGTCATCAGTCACCGGCAGACGCAGGACACAAGCGTCATCAGTCACCGGCAGACGCAAGACACAAGCGTCATCAGTCACCGGCAGACGCAACAGCCAGGCGTCATCAGTCACCGGCAGACGCAAGACACAAGCGTCATCAGTCACCGGCAGACGCAGGACACAAACGTCATCAGTCACCGGCAGACGCAGGACACAAGCGTCATCAGTCACAGGCAGACGCAGGACACAAGCGTCATCAGTCACCGGCAGACGCAAGACACAAGAGTCATCAGTCACCGGAGGATGCAAGACACAAGCGTCATCAGTCACCGGCAGACGCAAGACACAAGCGTCATCAGTCACCGGCAGACGCAAGACAAGCGTCATCAGTCACAGGCAGACGCAACAGCCAGACGTCATCAGTCACCGGCAGACGCAGGACACAAGCGTCATCAGTCACCGGCAGACGCAAGACACAAGCGTCATCAGTCACCGGCAGACACAAGACACAAGCGTCATCAGTCACCGGCAGACGCAGGACACAAGCGTCATCAGTCACTCACAGACGCAAGACACAAGCGCCATCAGTCACCGGCAGACGCAGGACACAAGCGTCATCAGTCACCGGCAGACACAAGACACAAGCGTCATCAGTCACCGGCAGACGCAAGACACAAGCGTCATCAGTCACCGGCAGACGCAACACACAAGCGTCATCAGTCACTCACAGACGCAAGCGTCATCAGTCACCGGCAGACGCAACACACAAGCGTCATCAGTCACCGGCAGACGCAACACACAAGCGTCATCAGTAACCGGCAGACGCAGGACACAAGCGTCATCCCATCAGTCACCGGCAGACGCAGGACACAAGCGTCATCAGTCACCGGCAGACGCAGGACACAAGCGTCATCAGTCACCGGCAGACGCAGGACACAAGCGTCATCAGTCACCGGCAGACGCAGGACACAAGCGTCATCAGTCACTGGCAGACGCAGGACACAAGCGTCATCAGTCACCCACAGACGCAAGCGTCATCAGTCACCGGCAGATGCAAGACACAAGCGTCATCAGTCACCCACAGACGCAAGCGTCATCAGTCACCGGCAGACGCAACACACAAGCGTCATCAGTCACCGGCAGACGCAACACACAAGCGTCATCAGTCACCGGCAGACGCAGGACACAAGCGTCATCAGTCACCGGCAGACACAGGACACAAGCGTCATCAGTCCCCGGCAGACGCAGGACACAAGCGGCATCAGTCACCGGCAGACGCAGGACACAAGCGTCATCAGTCACCGGCAGACGCAGGACACAAGCGTCATCAGTCACCGGCAGACGCAGGACACAAGCGTCATCAGTCACCGGCAGATGCAAGACACAAGCGTCATCAGTCACAGGCAGACGCAACACACAAGCGTCATCAGTCACCGGCAGACGCAACACACAAGCGTCATCAGGCACCGCCAGACGCAACAGCCAGACGTCATCAGTCACCGGCAGACGCAGGACACAAGCGTCATCAGTCACTGGCAGACGCAGGACACAAGCGTCATCAGTCACTGGCAGACGCAACACACAAGCGTCATCAGTCACTCACAGACTCAAGCGTCATCAGTCACCGGCAGACGCAACACACAAGCGTCATCAGTCACCGGCAGACGCAACACACAAGCGTCATCAGTCACCGGCAGACGCAGGACACAAGCGTCATCACTCACCGGCAGACGCAGGACACAAGCGTCATCAGTCACCGGCAGACGCAACAGCCAGGCGTCATCAGTCACCGGCAGACGCAAGACACAAGCGTCATCAGTCACCGGCAGACGCAAGACACAAGCGTCATCAGTCACCGGCAGACGCAAGACACAAGCGTCATCAGTCACCGGCAGACGCAGGACACAAGCGTCATCAGTCACCGGCAGACACAAGACACAAGCGTCATCAGTCACCGGCAGACGCAGGACACAAGCGCCATCAGTCACCGGCAGACGCAGGACACAAGCGTCATCAGTCACTCACAGACGCAAGACACAAGCGCCATCAGTCACCGGCAGACGCAGGACACAAGCGTCATCAGTCACCGGCAGACACAAGACACAAGCGTCATCAGTCACCGGCAGACACAAGACACAAGCGTCATCAGTCACCGGCAGACGCAGGACACAAGCGTCATCAGTCACTCACAGACGCAAGACACAAGCGTCATCAGTCACTCACAGACGCAACACACAAGCTTCATCAGTCACCGGCAGACGCAACACACAAGCGTCATCAGTCACCGGCAGACGCAGGACACAAGCGTCATCAGTCACTGGCAGACGCAGGACACAAGCGTCATCAGTCACCGGCAGACGCAGGACACAAGCGTCATCAGTCACCGGCAGACGCAACACACAAGCGTCATCAGTCACCGGCAGACGCAACACACAAGCGTCATCAGTCACCGGCAGACGCAGGACACAAGCGTCATCAGTCACCGGCAGACGCAGGACACAAGCGTCATCAGTCACCGGCAGACGCAAGACACAAGCGTCATCAGTCACCGGCAGACGCAAGACACAAGCGTCATCAGTCACCGGCAGACGCAGGACACAAGCGTCATCAGTCACTCACAGACGCAAGACACAAGCGCCATCAGTCACCGGCAGACGCAGGACACAAGCGTCATCAGTCACCGGCAGACACAAGACACAAGCGTCATCAGTCACCGGCAGACGCAAGACACAAGCGTCATCAGTCACCGGCAGACGCAACACACAAGCGTCATCAGTCACTCACAGACGCAAGCGTCATCAGTCACCGGCAGACGCAACACACAAGCGTCATCAGTCACCGGCAGACGCAACACACAAGCGTCATCAGTAACCGGCAGACGCAGGACACAAGCGTCATCAGTCACCGGCAGACACAAGACACAAGCGTCATCAGTCACCGGCAGACGCAAGACACAAGCGTCATCAGTCACCGGCAGACGCAGGACACAAGTGTCATCAGTTACCGGCAGACGCAGGACACAAGCGTCATCAGTCACCAGCAGACACAAGACACAAGCGTCATCAGTCACCGGCAGACGCAGGACACAAGCGCCATCAGTCACCGGCAGAAGCAGGACACAAGCGTCATCAGTCACCGGCAGATGCAGGACACAAGCGTCATCAGTCACCGGCAGACGCAGGACACAAGCGTCATCAGTCCCCGGCAGACGCAGGACACAAGCGTCATCAGTCACCGGCAGACGCAGGACACAAGCGTCATCAGTCACCGGCAGACGCAGGACACAAGCGTCATCAGTCACCGGCAGACGCAGGACACAAGCGTCATCAGTCACCGGCAGACGCAGGACACAAGCGTCATCAGTCCCCGGCAGACGCAGGACACAAGCGTCATCAGTCACCGGCAGACGCAGGACACAAGCGTCATCAGTCACCGGCAGACACAGGACACAAGCGTCATCAGTCCCCGGCAGACGCAGGACACAAGCGTCATCAGTCACCGGCAGACGCAGGACACAAGCGTCATCAGTCCCCGGCAGACGCAGGACACAAGCGTCATCAGTCACTGGCAGACGCAGGACACAAGCGCCATCAGTCACTGGCAGACGCAGGACACAAGCGCCATCAGTCACCGGCAGAAGCAGGACACAAGCGTCATCAGTCACCTGAAGTGTGTCCCAGAGCTGGTATTCCAAGTAATCTTCACTGACGCTGTCTGGAAAACCATGAGGGAGGAACAGACTCTGTAAGAAGATAATGGAGGTGGTCACGTATCTGAGCTCCCATACAGTGTGAGCAGCACTCTACACGGCAAATATGTCACATTTATTCATAAAACCACCGACATAAATGTAGATAAAAAACTCAAACTAGCCAAAAGGGTTAAAAAAATAAGAGCTAAAGCTTGGGGTGGTGTCAGTAGTGTCACACACCACACAAACCCGATGTGACAGGATCCCCATCGGAGATTCATCCTTCCGGTTTGCGCATGCGCAGACCTTTAAAACTGTAAGAAAAATACAAGACAGATCGGTCTGTCCGCATGACAAGCGGGGAGCCGGATCGGTCATCCAATGCGATCCATGTGCACTCAGATTGCTGGCTCCCTCAGCCTAACTCTGCCCGTACCGCGTTGTACTGCGATGGAGATGGCACACAGCCGCCTGCATTACTCCATCATATAC
Organism: Bufotes viridis; assembly: GCA_033119425.1. Lineage (NCBI taxonomy): Eukaryota > Metazoa > Chordata > Amphibia > Anura > Bufonidae > Bufotes > Bufotes viridis. The sequence continues at coordinate 50,968 of JAKVIS010000487.1, read as the reverse complement.
CCGCTGAAGGACGGCAGATACCTTGTGGTGAGGGTCCTCCGATAGGGATCCTGTCACATCGGGTTTATGTGGCGTGTCACAAGTGTCACTACAGCCCACGCTTCATCTCTCATTGTTTAACCCTTTTAGCTAGTTTGAGTTTTTTATTAACATTTATGGTTTTATGGATAAATGTTACGTATTCGCAGACTCCAGACGTTGAGTGCCGACAAGTATAAATGCAAGGTGATTGGGTGAATCGGACTGATTAGCGCACCTACTCCGCATCGGCGAACAGGGCGGCCACTCTGACATTTGCACAAGCAATGATCTAGCACTCTACACGGGCCTGCAGCATTCTAGAATGACCTCTTCAGAGTGCTCCCGGGTCAGGGTTAGTGCTCGAGGCTGCGGAGAATGTTCATAACGGCACAAACCTCTGGTAGAAGCTGCCGCTGAGGAGGTGAGTGGCCCTGGTCCGAAGAGACGACTAATGACTCACCGTGAAGCAGTCCCTCAGTGGGCGGTATCTGGGGGCTGGGTGTGCCCTCTGGCAGCACACAGTCCCGTCTCCACGTTTTATGTACTTGAGAACGTCGCCTGATCCATAACGCTCGGTGCACACCATAACCGCATCCTCCGATGACATCACGGCCTGCATCAAGAAGAGTGGTAAACAGTATGACTCGTGTTCAGCTGCTGGAGCAATGGTGTCTGACAGGTCACGCCCCACAGGTCTACATGAGCCACGGCCACGCAATGGAGGAGTATGGGGTGGTACCTGAAAGTTTGTGAACTTCAGAATTTTCTATATTTCTGTATAAACTCTAAAATCTTTATGAGGTCAAATATATTAAAGTCATAATCCAATATCACGTTTCTGAGGGGCAAAAGTATGTGAACCCTTGAAGTCAGCATCTATAAGTGATGAGAATTCTGTACAGCGCTGTGGAGTATGTCAGTGATATATAAGTGATGAGAATGTCTGTACAGTGCTGTGGAATATGTCAGTGATATATAAGTGATGGGAATGTCTGTACAGCGCTGTGGAATATGTCAGCGATATATAAGTGATGAGAATGTCTGTACAGTGCTGTGGAATATGTCAGCGATATATAAGTGATGAGAATGTCTGTACAGTGCTGTGGAATATGTCAGTGATATATAAGGGATGAGAATGTCTGTACAGCGCTGTGGAATATGTCAGTGATATATAAGTGATGAGAATGTCTGTACAGCGCTGTGGAATATGTCAGTGATATATAAGTGATGGGAATGTCTGTACAGTGCTGTGGAATATGTCAGCGATATATAAGTGATGAGAATGTCTGTACAGTGCTGTGGAATATGTCAGTGATATATAAGTGATGAGAATGTCTGTACAGCGCTGTGGAATATGTCAGTGATATATAAGTGATGAGAATGTCTGTACAGTGCTGTGGAATATGTCAGTGATATATAAGTGATGAGAATGTCTGTACAGCGCTGTGGAATATGTCAGATATAAGTGATGAGAATGTCTGTACAGCGCTGTGGAATATGTCAGTGATATAGAAGTGATGAGAATGTCTGTACAGCGCTGTGGAATATGTCAGTGATATATAAGTGATGGGAATGTCTGTACAGCGCTGTGGAATATGTCAGCGATATATAAGTGATGAGAATGTCTGTACAGTGCTGTGGAATATGTCAGTGATATATAAGTGATGAGAATGTCTGTACAGTGCTGTGGAATATGTCAGTGATATATAAGGGATGAGAATGTCTGTACAGTGCTGTGGAATATGTCAGTGATATATAAGTGATGAGAATGTCTGTACAGCGCTGTGGAATATGTCAGTGATATATAAGTGATGAGAATGTCTGTACAGCGCTGTGGAATATGTCAGTGATATATAAGTGATGAGAATGTCTGTACAGCGCTGTGGAATATGTCAGTGATATATAAGGGATGAGAATGTCTGTACAGTGCTGTGGAATATGTCAGTGATATATAAGTGATGAGAATGTCTGTACAGCGCTGTGGAATATGTCAGTGATATATAAGTGATGAGAATGTCTGTACAGTGCTGTGGAATATGTCAGTGATATATAAGTGATGAGAATGTCTGTACAGCGCTGTGGAATATGTCAGTGATATATAAGTGATGAGAATGTCTGTACAGCGCTGTGGAATATGTCAGTGATATATAAGTGATGAGAATGTCTGTACAGTGCTGTGGAATATGTCAGTGATATATAAGTGATGAGAATGTCTGTACAGTGCTGTGGAATATGTCAGTGATATATAAGTGATAAGAATGTCTGTACAGTGCTGTGGAATATGTCAGTGATATATAAGTGATGAGAATGTCTGTACAGCGCTGTGGAATATGTCAGTGATATATAAGTGATGGGAATGTCTGTACAGCGCTGTGGAATATGTCAGTGATATATAAGTGATGAGAATGTCTGTACAGGGCTGTGAAATATGTCATTGATATATAAGTGATGAGAATGTCTGTACAGCGCTGTGGAATATGTCAGTGATATATAAGTGATGAGAATGTCTGTACAGCGCTGTGGAATATGTCAGTGATATATAAGTGATGGGAATGTCTGTACAGCGCTGTGGAATATGTCAGTGATATATAAGTGATGAGAATGTCTGTACAGCGCTGTGGAATATGTCAGTGATATATCAGTGATGAGAATGTCTGTACAGCGCTGTGGAATATGTCAGTGATATATCAGTGATGAGAATGTCTGTACAGCGCTGTGGAATATGTCAGTGATATATAAGTGATGAGAATGTCTGTACAGCGCTGTGGAATATGTCAGTGATATATAAGTGATGAGAATGTCTGTACAGAGCTGTGGAATATGTCAGTGATATATAAGTGATGAGAATGTCTGTACAGGGCTGTGAAATATGTCATTGATATATAAGTGATGAGAATGTCTGTACAGTGCTGTGGAATATGTCAGTGATATATAAGTGATAAGAATGTCTGTACAGCGCTGTGGAATATGTCAGTGATATATAAGTGATGAGAATGTCTGTACAGCGCTGTGGAATATGTCAGTGATATATAAGGGATGAGAATGTCTGTACAGGGCTGTGAAATATGTCATTGATATATAAGTGATGAGAATGTCTGTACAGCGCTGTGGAATATGTCAGTGATATATAAGTGATGAGAATGTCTGTACAGCGCTGTGGAATATGTCAGTGATATATAAGTGATGAGAATGTCTGTACAGCGCTGTGGAATATGTCAGTGATATATAAGTGATGGGAATGTCTGTACAGCGCTGTGGAATATGTCAGTGATATATAAGTGATGAGAATGTCTGTACAGGGCTGTGAAATATGTCATTGATATATAAGTGATGAGAATGTCTGTACAGCGCTGTGGAATATGTCAGTGATATATAAGTGATGAGAATGTCTGTACAGCGCTGTGGAATATGTCAGTGATATATAAGTGATGAGAATGTCTGTACAGCACTGTGGAATATGTCAGTGATATATAAGCGATGGGAATGTCTGTACAGTGCTGTGGAATATGTCAGTGATATATAAGTGATGAGAATGTCTGTACAGCGCTGTGGAATATGTCAGTGATATATAAGTGATAAGAATGTCTGTACAGCGCTGTGGAATATGTCAGTGATATATAAGTGATGAGAATGTCTGTACAGTGCTGTGGAATATGTCAGTGATGTATAAGTGATGAGAATGTCTGTACAACGCTGTGGAATATGTCAGTGATATATAAGTGATGAGAATGTCTGTACAGCGCTGTGGAATATGTCAGTGATATATAAGTGATGAGAATGTCTGTACAGTGCTGTGGAATATGTCAGTGATATATAAGTGATAAGAATGTCTGTACAGCGCTGTGGAATATGTCAGTGATATATAAGTGATGAGAATGTCTGTACAGCGCTGTGGAATATGTCAGTGATATATAAGGGATGAGAATGTACAGCTCTGTGGAATATGTCAGTGATATATAAGTGATGAGAATGTCTGTACAGCGCTGTGGAATATGTCAGTGATATATAAGTGATGAGAATGTCTGTACAGCGCTGTGGAATATGTCAGTGATATATAAGTGATGAGAATGTCTGTACAGTGCTGTGGAATATGTCAGTGATGAGAATGGTCCTGTGGTATCCGGCTGTACTGTGGCGTCTCCTCTGCGCTCACCTGTCTCTCACTCCAGTGTCCGCCGTCAGGTTCAGAGCAGCAGTCATAGGGATAAGTCATAGGGATAACACATGACCAGAACTCTAGTCGCTCATTGGTCCAGTCGGAATTAAAGGGCAGGAAGTGACGTGGCGCTAATGTGCTGCTGAAGTCACGTGGTGTGTAACCGCAGAAACCACGCACAGCGTTTCGAGACGTACGACCGGAAAAGGCGGGGCTGATAGCGGAAGTTGTTATAGGGGGGGATGCCGAACTCCCCTAAAGTGAGACGCCGGACGGGCACGTTCTGCAATGACGTCACGAGATGAGAGCACACGTCATTACCGGAGGAAGCGGCACCTCATATACCGGTACATCTTTAGGTTGCATTGTTTGCTCCCGGGAGTTTAGTCCGGCTGAGCCCCGCCCACTCTATGCTCAGCGCTGAAAACATTAGGGGCAGAAGCGGAGGAGTCCTGTGTCTGACCGCCAGTGTGCGGGTGTACCCCCTGTGCCTGCCCCTCTGGGGGGAACCCCCTGTACCTGCCCCTCTGGGGGGAACCCCCTGTACCTGCCCCTCTGGGGGGTACCCCCTGTACCTGCTCCTCTGGGGGGAACCCCCTGTACCTGCTCCTCTGGGGGGAACCCCCTGTACCTGCCCCTCTGGGGGGTGCCCCCTGTACCTGCCCCTCTGGGGTACCCCCTGTACCTGCCCCTCTGGGGAGTACCCCTGTACCTGCCCCTCTGGGGGTACCCCTGTACCTGCCCTCTGGGTACCTGTACCTGCCCCTCTGGGGGGTGCCCCCTGTACCTGCCCCTCTGGGGGGTACCCCCTGTACCTGCCCCTCTGGGGGGTGCCCCCTGTACCTGCCCCTCTGGGGGGTACCCCCTGTACCTGCCCCTCTGGGGGGTGCCCCCTGTACCTGCCCCTCTGGGGGGTACCCCCTGTACCTGCCCCTCTGGGTGGCCCCGGTGGATGAGGTCCTATGGCTCACGCCCCTCCTCGTGGCGTGGGCCCCGTCGTACAGGGATCACGCCCCTCCTCGTGGCGTGGGCCCCGTCGTACAGGGATCACGCCCTCCTCGTGGCGTGGGCCCCGTCGTACAGGGATCACGCTCCTCCTCGTGGCGTGGGCCCCGTCGTACAGGCGCTCACGCCCCTCCTCGTGGCGTCGGCCCCGTCGTACAGGGATCACGCCCCTCCTCGTGGCGTGGGCCCCGTCGTACGGCGCTCACGCCCCTCCTCGTGGCGTGGGCCCCGTCATCCTCATTGATCTGGCGATCAGACCGATATTGATGTTGTAAATGGCAGATGATCCGATTGGGGTCTGAACTGACCAACCACTATTCTGATCACCAGGATTGGATAGGGGGCGTGACACCCTGAGTGGCTGAGGGTGTGTGTAGAGAAGGCGCCTCCATGCTGTGCAGGATATTCATGGCCCTCGCTGTTTCTCTCCCTCATTGCAGTCCACCCCCCAGTGATTCCCTGAAGACCCCTCCGCAGGAGCAGGCGGGGGCCCGGCCGGACCAAGGGTTCACCCGCACCCTTCATCTGGCGTCTCCCATGGAGAGAGAGAAGAGGAGGATTCTGTCTGTGGAGCTGAAGGACATCGCCCATGAGGTGAGAAGATGGGGTTCGGGGGCCACACTGATGAGTGCATGATGACGTCATGTACGTTGTGGAGTGTCTCCAGCTCCTCAAACCCCCCCCCCCCCCTCGTCCTGTGTCCTAGGGGTCCGCTGATGATGACTGGATGATGTCATGGCGTCTCTGCCCCCCCCTCCCCTCGTCCTGTGTCCTAGGGGTCCGCTGATGATGACTGGCTGATGTCATGGCGTCTCTGCCCCTCCCTCCCCTCGTCCTGTGTCCTAGGGGTCCGCTGATGATGACTGGATGATGTCATGGCGTCTCTGCCCCCCCCTCCCCTCGTCCTGTGTCCTAGGGGTCCGCTGATGATGACTGGGTGATGTCATGGCGTCTCTGCCCCTCCCTCCCCTCGTCCTGTGTCCTAGGGGTCCGCTGATGATGACTGGATGATGTCATGGCGTCTCTGCCCCCCCCTCCCCTCGTCCTGTGTCCTAGGGGTCCGCTGATGATGACTGGGTGATGTCATGGCGTCTCTGCCCCCCCTCGTCCTGTGTCCTAGGGGTCCGCTGATGATGACTGGGTGATGCAAGTACAGTCGTGGCCACAAGTTTTGAGAATGACACAAATATTAGTTTTCTGCTGCTGAACGGCTGTTAGATCTTTGTTTCGGTTGTTTCTGTGATGTAGTGAGATATAATTACTCGCACTTCATACGTTTCAGAGGCTTTTATCGGCAATTACATGACATTTCTGCAGAGTCAGTATTTGCAGTGTTGGCCCTTCTTTTTCAGGACCTCTGCGATCCGACTGCGCATGCTCCCAATCACCTTCTGGGCCAATTCCTGACTGATAGTGACCCATTCTCTCATCATCACTTCTTGGAGTTTGTCAGAATTAGTGGGTTTTTGTTTGTCCCCCCGCCTCTTGAGGATTGACCACAAGTTCTCAAGGGGATTAAGATCTGGGGAGTTTCCAGGCCATGGACCCAAAATGTCCACGTTTTGGTCCCTGAGCCACTTAGTTATCACTTTTGCCTTATGGCACGGCGCTCCATCCTGCTGGAAAATGCATTGTTCTTCACTAATCTGTAGTCGGATTGTTGGAAGAAGTTGCTGTTGGAGGGTTTTGGTTCCATTCTTTATTCATGGCTGTGTTTTTGGGTAACATTGTGAGTGAGCCCACTCCCCTGGATGAGAAGCAACCCCCCACATGATGGTCTTAGGATGCTTTACTGTTGGCATGACACAGGACTGATGGTAGCGTTCACCTTTTCTCCTCCGGACAAGCCTTTTTACCGATGCCCCAAACAATCAGGAAGAGGCTTCATCGGAGAATATGACTTTGCCCCAGTCCTCAGCCGTCCATTCACCAGACTTTCTGCAGAAGATCAATCTGTCCCTGATGGGTTTTTTGGAGAGAAGTGGCTTCTTTGCTGCCCTTCTTGACACCAGGCCATCTTCCAAAAGTCTTCTCCTCACTGTGCGTGCAGATGCGCTCCCACCTGCCTGCTGCCATTCCTGAGCAAGCTCTGCACTGGTGGCACTCCGATCCCGCAGCTGAATCCTCTTTAGGAGACGATCCTGGCGCTTGCTGGACTTTCTTGGACGCCCTGAAGCCTTCTTAACAAGAATTGAACCTCTTTCCTTGAAGATCCTATAAATTGTTGATTGAGGTGCAATCTTAGTAGCCACAATGAAGCCATTTTTATGCAACGCAATGATGGCTGCACGCGTTTCTTTGCAGGTCACCATGGTTAACAATGGAAGAACAATGATTTCAAGCATCAGCCTCCTTTAACATATCCAGTTGGCCATTTTACCCAATCAGCCTGACATAATGATCTCCAGCCTTGTGCTCATCAACATTCTCCCCTGAGTTACCAAGACGATTACTGAAATGATCTCAGCAGGTCCTTTACTGACAGCAATGAAATGCAGGGGAAAGGTTTATTGGGGATTAAGTTAATTTTCATGGCAAAGAAGGACAATGCAATTCATCTGATCGCTCTTCATAACATTCTGGAGGAAATGCAGATTACTATAAAAAGAACCTAAGCAGCAACTTTTCCAATTTCAATATTTGTGTAATTCTCAAAACTTTTGGCCTCGACTGTACACAGTGACTGCACCGGCAGAATAGTGAGTGCAGCTCTGGAGTGTAATACAAAACTTTTGGCCACAACTGTACGTTATGGCGTCTCTGCCCCCCCCCCCCTCGTCCTGTGTCCTAGGGGTCTGCGGTTGATGACTGGGTGATGTCTTGTACGTTATGGCGTCTCTGCCCCCCCCCCTCGTCCTGTGTCCTAGGGGTCTGCGGTTGATGACTGGGTGATGTCATGTACATTATGGAGTCTCTGCCCCCCCCCCCTCGTCCTGTGTCCTAGGGGTCTGCGGTTGATGACTGGATGATGTCATGTACGTTATGGCGTCTCTGCCCCGGTCCTTGTTGAAGCTGATGCCTCTTGTTTTGCAGGTGGAGCAGCTTCAGGAGCAGATGCCCCCGTGTGAGCGGTATGCATACCTTCTGTCATACGTGAACAGGCTTGTATCCGGTGGATTAGCGTGGTTCCCGCAGGTTTCTGTCTGTGGGGAGGGGCTCACCACTTTATTAATGTTCATGTGGATTTAGGATATAATTTATGCCAGCCCGAGCCCCGCCCCCTCTAACGAGCCCCGCCCATGCTCAAGGTTCTGTTAACAACATGCACTCTTGTGTTACAGGGCAGTAAGGTCTGATGGGTGGTGTGCCAGCGACGCCACCAGCTCTGCCAGCCCTTGTAAAGATCTGGGTAAGAGCCCGGCCTGCCCGTCGCCCTCTGCCTGTCCGTTTCCCTGCCCGCCCTGCCTAACATTAAATTCTTCTTCCATGCCCCAGGTGTCAGCTGCTCGCCAGCCGCCCTCCCCGCCTCCACAGAGGAGCACCCGATCCCAACTCACCAGCCCCCCCTGAAGGAAGAGCCCGGATGGGGTTTGGTTCCGCTCTTTAACAGTGTGCGGTCCAAGTTAGAGAGTTTTGCTGAAATCTTTCTCACCCCAGTGAAGAGTCGACTGGGCGCCCAGAACTCTGAGAGGGACCGTCCTGGGAAAGCAGATCTGCAGGAATGTTCGGGTGGGGTGTCCAGGGGCAGCGGGCACCCCTCTACCCTGTCCCCTGTACGCCTTGATGTAGACGGGTGTGGCCTTACTGATGTCTCTCCTGAACTGTTGCATGGAGATGGCACCACAGAGGAGAAGGTGCAGAGAACGCCTCCAAACCATAGGCTGCAGAGTGAGGCGTCCCAATCCCCGTCCATTTTGTGCCGTCCACCCCTCCAGCGCTACCTGTCCTGTCCATTACTGCCCCTCACACAGCACAAGCGGAGGCACAGCCTCGACACTGTGGAGCATCCCTCCGAGCCCTGCAAGAGGAGGCGGCACAGCCTGAGCTCGATGGAGGACGGCCACAGCTTCTCCTCCACTTCCTTCCCCTTGTCCTGCCTTCGAAAGGAGAATCATCCGTCTGTTCTTCGGCAGTCGCCGTACCAGCCGGGCGACGTATGGAAGCCTCCAAACAGGTAAGTGACGAGGGGGGGGATCTCGCTGTAGATGAAAGGGAAGCGGTCAGCTGCCCTCCAAACCGCCAGGAGCTCCTGACTGTTCTGCCCCTTAAAGGGGTGGTTCAAGGTTTTTTTCTCTTATTTACAAGCGTTGAGTGCACGGCTTCTCTGACTGATGCTCGCTGCAGTCGTTAGTCCAGCCGTAATCTTGGATTCCTGGCACTGCTCACCTGAGGACAGCGGAAAGTGTCCCGGGCTTACTGACACATTGCTGCGCATGCGCCGAGTATTCAATGCTATGGTGCATGTGATCTCAGGAGGACCGGGGCAGAATTTGCATGTAGCAAGTTTGACTAGTGGCAGCTCATCTGCACACCATGAGTGGTGATTAAAGGGATCTGTCAGCAGTTTTGTGGTGTCCTAGCTAAGTACTAGCGCCCGCTCAGCGCACCCTGGAGGCGTGTTCATTAGTGGAGCCTCCTCAACCTCACAGGGAAGAGGGAGGGTGCAGCGCTAGATTAGGGGGCGTTTGATGTTTGGGTGTACCACCTGGCACCTGAGGGCCCCTAGTTTATTCTCCTCCATCCTCTGTCTCAGTTCCCTCTGCTGTCTGTGATTCCGTCCACAGCGAGGGGTCTCCCTCCAGCCTTGGCATGGACAAGGATGGCGAGCCCGGCTTCAGCGCGCTTCAGGACCAGGCACCCAAGGAGTCCCTGCCAAGTCCTGCCTTCAAGGTGAGAGGTTGGGCGGGTGGTGGCTGAGGAGGAGATCTGCACCCCCCCCAACCACACACACACTCTGCTTTGCCCTCCCCCCGTTACCCTTTGCCCTCCCCCCGTTACCCTTTTGCCCTCTTCCCCCCCCCCCCCCCACCCTGTTACCCTTTGCCCTCCCCCGTTACTCTCCATTACCTTTTCCAGAGTCCAGAAAACCTTTCCCCCTCCAAAGAGAATAAAGTGTCCAGCATCCGGATCAGGAAGAGGGCGTTACGTCAGGAAGGGAAGCTGACGCCCCTGGGCCTCCCCAAACGTGTCCGGTAAGAGGGGGCGTCGCCAAATCCACTAGTTTCCTGTTCATGAAAGACTGCTCCCCCCTCTTCTATACAGTGATGATGATGATGATCTGGTATAGGATGCTGCAGGCTGCTCCCTCCTCTTCTATACAGTGATGATGATGATCTGGTATAGAATGCTGCAGGCTGCTCCCTCCTCTTCTATACAGTGATGATGATGATGATGATCTGGTATAGGATGCTGCAGGCTGCTCCCTCCTCTTCTATACAGTGATGATGATGATCTGGTATAGAATGCTGCAGGCTGCTCCCTCCTCTTCTATACAGTGATGATGATGATCTGGTATAGGATGCTGCAGGCTGCTCCCTCCTCTTCTATACAGTGATGATGATGATCTGGTATAGGATGCTGCAGGCTGCTCCCCCTCTTCTATACAGTGATGATGATGATCTGGTATAGGATGCTGCAGGCTGCTCCCTCCTCTTCTATACAGTGATGATGATGATGATCTGGTATAGGATGCTGCAGGCTGCTCCTCCTCTTCTATACAGTGATGATGATGATCTGGTATAGGATGCTGCAGGCTGCTCCCTCCTCTTCTATACAGTGATGATGATGATCTGGTATAGGATGCTGCAGGCTGCTCCCTCCTCTTCTATACAGTGATGATGATGATCTGGTATAGGATGCTGCAGGCTGCTCCCTCCTCTTCTATACAGTGATGATGATGATCTGGTATAGGATGCTGCAGGCTGCTCCCTCCTCTTCTATACAGTGATGATGATGATGATCTGGTATAGGATGCTGCAGGCTGCTCCCTCCTCTTCTATACAGTGATGATGATGATCTGGTATAGGATGCTGCAGGCTGCTCCCTCCTCTTCTATACAGTGATGATGATGATCTGGTATAGGATGCTGCAGGCTGCTCCCTCCTCTTCTATACAGTGATGATGATGATCTGGTATAGGATGCTGCAGGCTGCTCCCTCCTCTTCTATACAGTGATGATGATGATCTGGTATAGGATGCTGCAGGCTGCTCCCTCCTCTTCTATACAGTGATGATGATGATGATCTGGTATAGGATGCTGCAGGCTGCTCCCTCCTCTTCTATACAGTGATGATGATGATCTGGTATAGGATGCTGCAGGCTGCTCCCTCCTCTTCTATACAGTGATGATGATGATCTGGTATAGGATGCTGCAGGCTGCTCCCTCCTCTTCTATACAGTGATGATGATGATCTGGTATAGGATGCTGCAGGCTGCTCCCTCCTCTTCTATACAGTGATGATGATGATCTGGTATAGGATGCTGCAGACTGCTCCCTCCTCTTCTATACAGTGATGATGATGGTGATCTGGTATAGGATGCTGCAGGCTGCTCCCTCCTCCTCTATACAGTGATGATGATGGTGATCTGGTATAGGATGCTGCAGGCTGCTCTCCCCTCTTCTATACAGTGATGATGATGATGATCGGGTATAGGATGCTGCAGCCTGCTCCCTCCTCTTCTATACAGTGATGATGATGATGATGATGATGATCTGGTATAGGATGCTGCAGGCTGCTCCCTCCTCTTCTATACAGTGATGATGATGATCTGGTATAGGATTCTGCAGGCTGCTCCCTCCTCTTCTATACAGTGATGATGATGATCTGGTATAGGATGCTGCAGGCTGCTCCCTCCTCCTCTATACAGTGATGATGATGATCTGGTATAGGATGCTGCAGGCTGCTCCCTCCTCCTCTATACAGTGATGATGATGATGATGATCTGGTATAGGATGCTGCAGGCTGCTCCCCCCTCTTCTATACAGTGATGATGATGATCTGGTATAGGATGCTGCAGGCTGCTCCCTCCTCTTCTATACAGTGATGATGATGATCTGGTATAGGATGCTGCAGGCTGCTCCCCCTCTTCTATACAGTGATTGATGATGATCTGGTATAGGATGCTGCAGGCTGCTCCCTCCTCTTCTATACAGTGATGATGATGATGATCTGGTATAGGATGCTGCAGGCTGCTCCCTCCTCTTCTATACAGTGATGATGATGATCTGGTATAGGATGCTGCAGGCTGCTCCTCCTCTTCTATACAGTGATGGTGATGATGATCTGGTATAGGATGCTGCAGGCTGCTCCCTCCTCTTCTATACAGTGATGATGATGATCTGGTATAGGATGCTGCAGGCTGCTCCCTCCTCCTCTATACAGTGATGATGATGATCTGGTATAGGATGCTGCAGGCTGCTCCCCCCTCCTCTATACAGTGATGATGATGATGATCTGGTATAGGATGCTGCAGGCTGCTCCCCCCTCTTCTATATAGTGATGGTGATGATGATCTGGTATAGGATGCTGCAGGCTGCTCCCCCCTCTTCTATACAGTGATGATGATGATCTGGTATAGGATGCTGCAGGCTGCTCCCTCCTCTTCTATATAGTGATGATGATGATGATCTGGTATAGGATGCTGCAGGCTGCTCCCCCCTCTTCTATATAGTGATGATGATGATCTGGTATAGGATGCTGCAGGCTGCTCCCCCCTCCTCTATACAGTGATGATGATGATCTGGTATAGGATGCTGTAGTCGCGGAGTGTAGAAGGCGGGTCTGATGTGTGTCCAGGGATCATCCGTTTTTTTGTGTGGTGTCGTCTTGGGAGTCGTCCGGTAAAGCTTCGCCGTGTGACTCCATTTCTCTTTGTTTAGGTTGCAGAAGGAAGATTTCAGTCTTGAGGAGATCTACACCAATAAGAACTACCACACTCCTACAGAGAAAAGGTCAGAAGCGCGTCACTGACGGCGCCCTAGGGTGGGGCGATAACATGATGGCAGGAGCTTTACCCTTATTTAATCCTACAGAAAATTTGAAACCATATTTGAGGAACCAATAGTGAAGGATGGCGCCCTGATCCTTACCAGCCAGCGGCCTCTGCGGCGGATCATGATCTTCAAGGATGTGGGTGCCGCTCCCCGCAAGCGGAAGAAGAAGGGCAAGGCCGTGGGCCGCACCCGGAGGTACACCGCAGCCAGCGCCGAGAAGAACGTCAACTATGAACTGTTACTACAGCACAAGCTGAGCCAACTGGAGGCCGCTCTGCAGGAAGACATGTCCGACCCCTGAGCCCCCAGCCTCAATGTAACCTCCTCCCAATAAAGAGCCTTCATAGCATCTGTGAGTGCCGCTCCTCTGCTGCGTCCGGGGCGGGGTCCTTCCATATGTGTCCGCTCATCCAGGGGATAGAAGACATGTGAGGCGGAAAACTGAACCAACCGAATAGTGAGTGCAGCTCTGGGGTATAATACAGGATAAGTAATGTATGTACACAGTGACTGCACCTGCAGAATAGTGAGTGCAGCTCTGGAGTATAATACAGGATGTAACTCCGGATCAGTACAGGATAAGTAATGTATGTACACAGTGACTGCACCAGCAGAATAGTGAGTGCAGCTCTGGAGTATAATACAGGATGTAACTCAGGATCAGTACAGTATAAGTACTGTATGTACACAGTGACTGCACCAGCAGAATAGTGAGTGCAGCTCTGGAGTATAATACAGGATGTAACTCAGGATCAGTACAGGATAAGTAATGTATGTACACAGTGACTGCACCAGCAGAATAGTGAGTGCAGCTCTGGAGTATAATACAGGATGTAACTCAGGATCAGTACAGTATAAGTACTGTATGTACACAGTGAGTGCACCAGCAGAATAGTGAGTGCAGCTCTGGAGTATAATACAGGATGTAACTCAGGATCAGTACAGTATAAGTACTGTATGTACACAGTGAGTGCACCAGCAGAATAGTGAGTTCAGCTCTGGAGTATAATACAGGATGTAACTCAGGATCAGTACAGTATAAGTACTGTATGTACACAGTGAGTGCACCAGCAGAATAGTGAGTGCAGCTCTGGAGTATAATACAGGATGTAACTCAGGATCAGTACAGGATAAGTAATGTATGTACACAGTGACTGCACCAGCAGAATAGTGAGTGCAGCTCTGGAGTATAATACAGGATGTAACTCAGGATCAGTACAGGATAAGTAATGTATGTACACAGTGACTCCACCAGCAGAATAGTGAGCGCAGCTCTGGAGTATAATACAGGATGTAACTCAGGATCAGTACAGGATAAGTAATGTATGTACACAGTGTCTCCACCAGCAGAATAGTGAGTGCAGCTCTGGAGTATAATACAGGATGTAACGCAGGATCAGTACAGGATAAGTAATGTATGTACACAGTGACTGCACCAGCAGAATAGTGAGTGCAGCTCTGGAGTATAATACAGGATGTAACTCAGTATCAGTACAGGATAAGTAATGTATGTACACAGTGACTGCACCAGCAGAATAGTGAGTGCAGCTCTGGAGTATAATACAGGATGTAACTCAGGATCAGTACAGGATAAGTAATGTATGTACGCAGTGACTGCACCAGCAGAATAGTGAGTGCAGCTCTGGGGTATAATACAGGATGTAACTCAGGATCAGTACAGGATAAGTAATGTATGTACACAGTGACTCCACCAGCAGAATAGGGAGTGCAGCTCTGGAGTATAATACAGGATGTAACTCCTCAGGATCAGTACAGGATAAGTAATGTATGTACACAGTGAGTGCACCAGCAGAATAGTGAGTGCAGCTCTGGAGTATAATACAGGATGTAACTCAGGATCAGTACAGGATAAGTAATGTATGTACACAGTGACTGCACCAGCAGAATAGTGAGTGCAGCTCTGGAGTATAATACAGGATGTAACTCAGGATCAGTACAGGATAAGTAATGTATGTACACAGTGACTGCACCAGCAGAATAGTGAGTGCAGCTCTGGGGTATAATACAGGATGTAACTCAGGATCAGTACAGGATAAGTAATGTATGTACACAGTGACTGCACCAGCAGAATAGTGAGTGCAGCTCTGGAGTATAATACAGGATGTAACTCAGGATCAGTACAGGATAAGTAATGTATGTACACAGACACTGCACCAGCAGAATAGTGAGTGCAGCTCTGGAGTATAATACAGGATGTAACTCAGGATCAGTACAGGATAAGTAATGTATGTACACAGACACTGCACCAGCAGAATAGTGAGTGCAGCTCTGGAGTATAATAAAGGATGCAACTCAGGATCAGTACAGGATAAGTAATGTATGTACACAGTGACTGCACCAGCAGAATAGTGAGTGCAGCTCTGGAGTATATTACAGGATGTAACTCAGGATCAGTCCAGGATAAGTAATGTATGTACACAGTGACTGCACCAGCAGAATAGTGAGTGCAGCTCTGGAGTATAATACAGGATGTAACTCAGGATCAGTACAGGATAAGTAATGTATGTAAACAGTGACTGCACCAGCAGAATAGTGAGTGCAGCTCTGGAGTATAATACAGGATGTAACTCAGGATCAGTACAGGATAAGTAATGTATGTACACAGTGACTGCCCCAGCAGAATGAGTGAGTGCAGCTCTGGAGTATAATACAGGATGTAACTCAGGATCAGTACAGGATAAGTAATGTATGTACACAGTGACTGCACCAGCAGAATAGTGAGTGCAGCTCTGGAGTATAATACAGGATGTAACTCAGGATCAGTACAGGATAAGTAATGTATGTACACAGTGACTGCACCAGCAGAATAGTGAGTGCAGCTCTGGGGGTATAATACAGGATGTAACTCAGGATCAGTACAGGATAAGTAATGTATGTACACAGTGACTGCACCAGCAGAATAGTGAGTGCAGCTCTGGAGTATAATACAGGATGTAACTCAGGATCAGTACAGGATAAGTAATGTATGTACACAGTGACTGCACCAGCAGAATAGTGAGTGCAGCTCTGGAGTATAATACAGGATGTAACTCAGGATCAGTACAGGATAAGTAATGTATGTACACAGTGCACTGCACCAGCAGAATAGTGAGTGCAGCTCTGGAGTATAATACAGGATGTAACTCAGGATCAGTACAGGATAAGTAATGTATGTACACAGTGACTGCACCAGCAGAATAGTGAGTGCAGCTCTGGAGTATAATACAGGATGTAACTCAGGATCAGTACAGGATAAGTAATGTATGTACACAGTGACTGCACCAGCAGAATAGTGAGTGCAGCTCTGGAGTATAATACAGGATGTAACTCAGGATCAGTACAGGATAAGTAATGTATGTACACAGACACTGCACCAGCAGAATAGTGAGTGCAGCTCTGGAGTATAATACAGGATGTAACTCAGGATCAGTACAGGATAAGTAATGTATGTACACAGTGACTGCACCAGCAGAATAGTGAGTGCAGCTCTGGAGTATAATACAGGATGTAACTCAGGATCAGTACAGGATAAGTAATGTATGTACACAGTGACTGCTCCAGCAGAATAGTGAGTGCAGCTCTGGAGTATAATACAGGATGTAACTCAGGATCAGTACAGGATAAGTAATGTATGTACACAGTGACTGCACCAGCAGAATAGTGAGTGCAGCTCTGGAGTATAATACAGGATGTAACTCAGGATCAGTACAGGATAAGTAATGTATGTACACAGTGACTGCACCAGCAGAATAGTGAGTGCAGCTCTGGAGTATAATACAGGATGTAACTCAGGATCAGTACAGGATAAGTAATGTATGTACACAGTGACTGCCACCAGCAGAATAGTGAGTGCAGCTCTGGAGTATAATAACAGGATGTAACTCAGGATCAGTACAGGATAAGTAATGTATGTACACAGTGACTGCACCAGCAGAATAGTGAGTGCAGCTCTGGAGTATAATACAGGATGTAACTCAGGATCAGTACAGGATAAGTAATGTATGTACACAGTGACTGCACCAGCAGAATAGTGAGTGCAGCTCTGGAGTATAATACAGGATGTAACTCAGGATCAGTACAGGATAAGTAATGTATGTACACAGTGACTGCACCAGCAGAATAGTGAGTGCAGCTCTGGGGTATAATACAGGATGTAACTCAGGATCAGTACAGGATAAGTAATGTATGTACACAGTGACTGCACCAGCAGAATAGTGAGTGCAGCTCTGGAGTATAATACAGGATGTAACTCAGGATCAGTACAGGATAAGTAATGTATGTACACAGTACACTGCACCAGCAGAATAGTGAGTGCAGCTCTGGAGTATAATACAGGATGTAACTCAGGATCAGTACAGGATAAGTAATGTATGTACACAGTCACTGCACCAGCAGAATAGTGAGTGCAGCTCTGGAGTATAATACAGGATGCAACTCAGGATCAGTACAGGATAAGTAATGTATGTACACAGTGACTGCACCAGCAGAATAGTGAGTGCAGCTCTGGAGTATAATACAGGATGTAACTCAGGATCAGTCCAGGATAAGTAATGTATGTACACAGTGACTGCACCAGCAGAATAGTGAGTGCAGCTCTGGAGTATAATACAGGATGTAACTCAGGATCAGTACAGGATAAGTAATGTATGTACACAGTGACTGCACCAGCAGAATAGTGAGTGCAGCTCTGGAGTATAATACAGGATGTAACTCAGGATCAGTACAGGATAAGTAATGTATGTACACAGTGACTGCACCAGCAGAATAGTGAGTGCAGCTCTGGAGTATAATACAGGATGTAACTCAGGATCAGTACAGGATAAGTAATGTATGTACACAGTGACTGCACCAGCAGAATAGTGAGTGCAGCTCTGGAGTATAATACAGGATGTAACTCAGGATCAGTACAGGATAAGTAATGTATGTACACAGTGACTGCACCAGCAGAATAGTGAGTGCAGCTCTGGAGTATAATACAGGATGTAACTCAGGATCAGTACAGGATAAGTAATGTATGTACACAGTGACTCCACCAGCAGAATAGTGAGTGCAGCTCTGGAGTATAATACAGGATGCAACTCAGGATCAGTGCAGGATAAGTAATGTATGTACACAGTGACTGCACCAGCAGAATAGTGAGTGCAGCTCTGGAGTATAATACAGGATGTAACTCAGGATCAGTACAGGATAAGTAATGTATGTACACAGTGACTGCACCAGCAGAATAGTGAGTGCAGCTCTGGAGTATAATACAGGATGTAACTTCAGGATCAGTACAGTATAAGTAATGTATGTACACAGTGACTCCACCAGCAGAATAGTGAGTGCAGCTCTGGAGTATAATACAGGATGTAACTCAGGATCAGTACAGGATAAGTAATGTATGTACACAGTGACTGCACCAGCAGAATAGTGAGTGCAGCTCTGGAGTATAATACAGGATGTAACTCAGGATCAGTACAGGATAAGTAATGTATGTACACAGTGACTGCACCAGCAGAATAGTGAGTGCAGCTCTGGAGTATAATACAGGATGTAACTCCAGGATCAGTACAGGATAAGTAATGTATGTACACAGTGACTGCACCAGCAGAATAGTGAGTGCAGCTCTGGAGTATAATACAGGATGTAACTCAGGATCAGTACAGGATAAGTAATGTACGTACACAGTGACTGCACCAGCAGAGTAGTGAGTGCAGCTCTGGAGTATAATGCAGGATGTAACTCAGGATCAGTACAGGATAAGTAATGTATGTACACAGTGACTCCACCAGCAGAATAGTGAGTGCAGCTCTGGAGTATAATACAGGATGTAACTCAGGATCGGTACAGGATAAGTAATGTGTGTACACAGTGACTGCACCAGCAGAATAGTGAGTGCAGCTCTGGAGTATGATACAGGATGTAACTCAGGATCAGTACAGGATAAGTAATGTATGTACACAGTGACTGCACCAGCAGAATAGTGAGTGCAGCTCTGGAGTATGATACAGGATGTAACTCAGGATCAGTACAGGATAAGTAATGTATGTACACAGTGACTGTACCAGCAGAATAGTGAGTGCAGCTCTGGAGTATAATACAGGATATAACTCAGGATCAGTACAGGATAAGTAATGTATGTACACAGTGACTGCACCAGCAGAATAGTGAGTGCAGCTCTGGAGTATAATACAGGATGTAACTCAGGATCAGTACAGGATAAGTAATGTATGTACACAGTGACTGTACCAGCAGAATAGTGAGTGCAGCTCTGGAGTATAATACAGGATGTAACTCAGGGTCAGTACAGGATAAGTAATGTATGTACACAGTGACTGCACCAGCAGAATAGTGAGCGCAGCTCTGGAGTATAATACAGGATGTAACTCAGGATCAGTGCAGGATAAGTAATGTATGTACACAGTGACTGCACCAGCAGAATAGTGAGTTCAGCTCTGGAGTATAATACAGGATGTAACTGAGGATCAGTACAGGATAAGTAATGTATGTACACAGTGACTGCGCCAGCAGAATAGTGAGTGCAGCTCTGGAGTATAATACAGGATGTAACTCGGGATCAGTACAGGATAAGTAATGTATGTACACAGTGACTGCACCAGCAGAATAGTGAGTGCAGCTCTGGAGTATAATACAGGATATAACTCCTCAGGATCAGTACAGGATAAGTAATGTATGTACACAGTGACTGCACCAGCAGAATAGTGAGTGCAGCTCTGGAGTATAATACAGGATATAACTCCTCAGGATCAGTACAGGATAAGTAATGTATGTACACAGTGACTGCACCAGCAGAATAGTGAGTGCAGCTCTGGAGTATAATACAGGATGTAACTGAGGATCAGTACAGGATAAGTAATGTATGTACACAGTGACTGCACCAGCAGAATAGTGAGTGCAGCTCTGGAGTATAATACAGGATGTAACTGAGGATCAGTACAGGATAAGTAATGTATGTACACAGTGACTGCGCCAGCAGAATAGTGAGTGCAGCTCTGGAGTATAATACAGGATGTAACTCGGGATCAGTACAGGATAAGTAATGTATGTACACAGTGACTCCACCAGCAGAATAGTGAGTGCAGCTCTGGAGTATAATACAGGATGTAACTCAGGATCAGTACAGGATAAGTAATGTATGTACACAGTGACTGCACCAGCAGAATAGTGAGTGCAGCTCTGGAGTATAATACAGGATGTAACTGAGGATCAGTACAGGATAAGTAATGTATGTACACAGTGACTGCACCAGCAGAATAGTGAGTGCAGCTCTGGAGTATAATACAGGATATAACTCCTCAGGATCAGTACAGGATAAGTAATGTATGTACATAGTGAGTGCAGCTCTGGAGTATAATACAGGATGTAACTCAGGATCAGTACAGGATAAGTAATGTATGTACACAGTGACTGCACCAGCAGAATAGTGAATGCAGCTCTGGAGTATAATACAGGATATAACTCCTCAGGATCAGTACAGGATAAGTAATGTATGTACATAGTGAGTGCAGCTCTGGAGTATAATACAGGATGTAACTCAGGATCAGTACAGGATAAGTAATGTATGTACACAGTGAGTGCAGCTCTGGAGTATAATACAGGATGTAACTCAGGATCAGTACATGATAAGTAATGTATGTACACAGTGACTGCACCAGCAGAATAGTGAGTGCAGCTCTGGAGTATAATACAGGATGTAACTCAGGATCAGTACAGGATAAGTAATGTATGTACAGTGACTGCACCAGCAGAATAGTGAGTGCAGCTCTGGAGTATAATACAGGATGTTGCTCAGCAGTCTGGTTTGAAGTTGTCAGGGAGCAGCACCTATTTTATCAGACAAAAGCACAATTTTGTGAGCGTTTGTGAGTTTGATTTCCAGGACGTCCCCTGTGACAGCTCCATATGAGGTTGTCCTTATAGGTCTCTGTATGGACAGGACGCGAGAGACAAGGCCCCTCCTCTGCTCCCCCTCCAGTGTCCCTACGGGATGGATAGCAGGAGAAAGATTAGTTACTGGGCTGAAGTTCTATGGCGAGTCCGGCCTCCCCAGATACCTACTTAGGCCTCATGCACACGGCCGTTGTTGTGGTCCGCGTCCGAGGCGCGTATTTTGCGGCTCGGGCGTGGACTCATTCACTTCAATGCGGCCGCAAAATATGCCGACAGTACTCGGTATGCTGCCCGCATCCGTTGCTCCGTTCCGTGCCCCTGCAAAAAAAAATAGAGCATGTCCTATTCTTGTCTGTTTTGGGCTGCGTTCAGTTCCGCAAATTGTGGAACGGAACGTGGAGCAGCTTGCGTGTTTTGCGGATCTGCGGTTTGCGGACTGCAAAACACCAACGGTCGTGTGCATGTAGCCTTACCTGTATACCTTTGGATAGCTGTGGTATGTCGGCCCCACGGGGGCTTGGTGGTGCAACCCTCCGTCTCCAGGCTCCAAGTGCGCTGCATCTGCCTTCCGGGTTTGTAGTTGGCGTTCAGGAAGTGACGTGTCGGCACACAGAAGCAAGATGGTGGCGCCCAGTAAACGGGGCTGTAGACCTTTCTGGCGGTCTCACATTATGGGCTTGACTTTGGGATAGAGTCCCCCAGGTGAGGAAGGAGGGGCATTGCAGCCGCAGGGGGTGGTCCAGCAAAGGTGAGCGCCATTTAAGGGGAAGTAAGCGATGGCAAAGGTTATTTGCGATCTACTGTCTAAGACCGAAGATGATCCGTTACCGTGCTTATTGTGTTCTTATTAACCCCTCATTAAGCGATGGGCTGGTGCCTACATCTTAGGAAGAAAGCGAGACGAGACCTAAATCCCAGGAAGAAAGCGAGGACGTGTGCGATTTGTGCTAAAAACACTACCGGAATCGCACAAAAACAGATGCGTACGAATTGCATTGCGCAAGGAAGAGCAGCCGTCAATCTTTTCTGACCTAAGATCTATGATTGGAGAAGGTTCAAGCTTTGGTATCCAGCCTGGGTCCTCCTTCTCCGGTGTCTCCACCACCGCCAAGAAGACCCAGCATGCACAGTGTCTGATTCATATCGGAAGGAGGGAAGTTTATTCTGCGGATTCAAACGCCAGTTCTCTCTATCAGATCCAGACTCCCTACTGATGGCAGGAGAAGAGATCCCACCAGAATGGGCAAAGAAGAGAGAACTTTTTCCTGTAAATCCAATTGAAGGGACGCCGAAAGAAAACTATCCATCTTAACCCCTTAGTGACCCCTAATGCGCCTTTTGACCGACGTAAACAGGGGTTTTAGCTAAACAACTGGCTGTAATCAATCATTACATGTACCCAAAATGGTGCATTAAAAACTATAACTTGTCCTGCAAAAAATAAGACCTCATAAGTATCAAAAAGTACATTGATGAAAAAACTAAAGTTATGGCTCTTGGAATCTACAACACTAAATTATGGGAACAAATCCCCCAAAAATGGCCAAGTAGCCAAGGTGGTGAAGAAGAAGGATTCCTCTCACCGGAAAGCTGGGAGCCCATGTCTGCTCAGATAAATACCGACCTGACGGCCTCTTCGGTCAGAGCGCTGGGTTATGGCCGAGTCCGCTGGAACAGCCGCTTAATCTGAAAACCTCTAGAGAAGAAATTTGAGTCTCTGCCTCTTTCAAAGATGGCCGATGCTTCGGCGGAATCCACCCGGTTCACAGCCTGAAATGGAGCTCTTATCGCCACATCCAGAAGAAGAGCATCTTGGCTAAAGACCTGGTCCGGTGATGTTGTCTGACACGAGCAGTGGGGGGGCTATGCTGCTTGTGGCAGGATCTCACAGAATCCCCGGGTATCGCTAACAAACCAGGAGGGTTACCGGCTGGAATTCATGTCTCCTCCTCCACAGAAATGTCGGATAACCAGCCTTCAACCAAATCCCAACTCCTGGGAGACATACCAGCGCTCCAGATGGCAACCAAAATGGTCGCCAACGCACCTTAGCGTTTTCAGATGGTGACAAGACCTTTTAGCCTCGTCGCATTTTGCGACAGGGCTGTCACGCTGTAGTTGAATATTGCAGCGGGGCATGGGCGTCAATAATTCCCTGCCCGGTCGCCAATCACCTACACTACAGCCCTGAGGTCTATTTGTTGATGAAATCCAAGCACAGGTTGACGTGATAACCTCACCACACCCGCCTGTGACGGGACGCACGTCAGTGAGGTGTCCGCCTGCGGCGGGCCGTGCCAGCGAAAGGCCACAGGTGAGTATGAGATTTTAGTTTTTTTTAAAGTGCCAACAATCCTGGCCATGAGGGGGGCACTGGGGGGAAATTACTGGGCATAAGGGGGGCACTGGGGGGACATTACTGGCCATGAGGGGGGCACTGGGGAGAAATTACTGGCCATTACTGGCCATAAGGGGGGCACTGGGGGGGGGGGACATTACTGGCCATGAGGGGGCACTAGGGGAAATTACTGGGCATAAGGGGGCACTGGGGGGACATTACTGACCATAAGGGGGACATTACTGGCCATGAGGGGGCACTGGGGAAATTACTGGGCATAAGGGGTGCACTGGGGGGGGGACATTACTGGCCATGAGGGGGGCACTGGGGGGAAATTACTGGCCATAAGGGGGGCACTGGGGGGAAATTACTGGCCATGAGGGGGGCACTAGGGGGAAATTACTGGCCTTAAAGGGGGACGTTACTGGCCATGAGGGGGGCACTGGGCGGACATTACTGGCCATAAGGGGGGACATTACTGGCTATAAGAGGGGCACTGGGGAGAAATTACTGGCCATAAGGGGGGCACTGGGGAGAAATTACTAGCCATAAGGGGGGACATTACTGGCCATGAGGGGGGCACTGGGCGGACATTACTGGCCATAAGGGGGGACATTACTGGCCATAAGAGGGGCACTGGGGAGAAATTACTGGCCATAAGGGGGGCACTGGGGAGAAATTACTAGCCATAAGGGGGGACATTACTGGCCATGAGGGGGCACTAGGAGGAAATTACTGGCCATGAGGGGGCACTGGGGAAATTACTGGCCATGAGGGGGCACTGGGGAAATTACTGGCCATAAGGGGGCACTGGGGAGAAATTACTGGCCATAAGGGGGACATTACTGGCCATAAGGGGGCACTTGGGAGAAATTACTGGCCATAAGAGGGGCACTGGGGGGGGACATTACTGGCCATAAGAGGGACATTACTGGCCATAAGGGGCACAGGGGGGACATTACTGGCCATAAGGGGCACTGGGGGACATTATTGGCCATAAGGGGACATTACTGGCCATAAGGGGACACTGGGGGGGACATTACTGGCCATAAGGGGGCACTGGGGGACATTACTGGCCATAAGGGGCACTGGGGGGCGACATTACTGGCCATAAGGGGCACTAGGGGGACATTACTGGCCATAAGAGACATTACTGGCCATAAGGGGCACAGGGGGGACATTACTGGCCATAAGGGGCACTGGGGGGGACATTATTGGCCATAAGGGGGACATTACTGGCCATAAGGGGGCACTGGGGGACATTACTGGCCATAACGGGGCACTGGGGGGACATTACTGGCCATAAGGGGGCACTGGGGGGGACACAGGGGGACATTACTGGCCATAAGGGGCACTGGGGGGACATTACTGGCCATAAGGGGGCACAGGGGGACATTACTGGCCATAGAGGGCACTGGGGGACATATTGGCCATAAGGGGACATTACTGGCCATAAGGGACACTGGGGGGACATTACTGGCCATAAAGGGGCACCTGGGGAACATTACTGGCCATAAGGGGCACCTGGGGGAAACATTACTGGCCATAAGGGGCACCTGGGGGAACATTACTGGCCATAAGGGGCACCTGGGGGAACATTACTGGCCATAAGGGACACCTGGGGGAATACTGGCCATAGGGGGCACCTGGGGAGGAACATTACTGGCCATAGGGGCACCTGGGGGAACATTACTGGCCATAAGGGGGCACTTGGGGGACATTACTGGCCATAAGGGGGCACTGGGGGGACATTACTAGCCATAGGGGGCACTGGGGGGACATTATTGGCCATAAGGGAGAAATTGCTGGCCATAAGGGGGCACTGGGGGGACATTACTGGCCATAACAGGGCACTGGGGGATATTACTGGCCATAAGGGGACATTACTGGCCATAAAGGAGCACTGGGGGACATTACTAGCCATAAGGGGCACTGGGGGACATTACTGGCCATATAGGGAGCACTGGGGGGACATTACTAGCCATAAGGGGGCACTGGGGGACATTACTGGCCATAAGGGGACATTACTGGCCATAAGGGGCACACGGGGACATTACTGGCCATAAGGGGCACTGGGGGGACATTACTGGCCATAAGAGGGCACTGGGGGGACATTACTGGCCATAAGGGGGCACTGGGGGACATTACTGGCCATAAGAGGGGCACAGGGGAGAAATTACTGGCCATGAGGGGGACATTGCTGGCCATAAGGGGGCACAGGGGGACATTACTGGCCATAACGGGGCACTGGTGGGGACATTACTGGCTATAACGGGGCACTGGTGGGGACATTACTGGCTATAACGGGGCACTGGGGGACATTACTGGCCATAAGGGGCACTGGGGGACATTACTGGCCATAAGGGGGCACTGGGGGGACATTACTGGCCATAAGGGGCACTGGGGACATTACTGGCCATAAGGGGACACTGGGGGGGACATTACTGGCCATAAGGGGCACTGGGGGACATTACTGGCCATAAGGAGGCACTGGGGGGGACATTACTGGCCATAAGGGGGCACTGGGGGGACATTACTGGCCATAAGGGGCACTGGGGGGACATTACTGGCCATAAGGGGGTACTGGGGGGGCACTGGGGGGACATTACTGGCCATAGGGGGCACTGGGGGACATTACTGGCCATAAGGGGCACTGGGGGACATTACTGGCCATAAGGGGCACTGGGGGCATTACTGGCCATAGGGGCACAGGGGAGAAATTACTGGCCATGAGGGGGACATTGCTGGCCATAAGGGGGCACAGGGGGACATTACTGGCCATAACGGGGCACTGGTGGGGGACATTACTGGCTATAACGGGGCACTGGGGGACATCACTGGCCATAAGGGGCACTGGGGGGACATTACTGGCCATAAGGGGCACTGGGGGGACATTACTGGCCATAAGGGGGCACTGGGGAGCACAGGGGGACATTACTGGCCATAAGGGGGCACTGGGGGACATTACTGGCCATAAGGGGGCACAGGGGGGACATTACTGGCCATAAGGGGGACATTACTGGCCATAAGGGGGGCACAGGGGGGACATTACTGGCCATAAGGGGGCACTGGGGGGGGGACATTATTGGCCATAAGGGGGACATTACTGGCCATAAGGGGGGCACTGGGGGGGGGACATTATTGGCCATAAGGGGGACATTACTGGCCATAAGGGGGGCACTGGGCAAACACCAGGATGGGGAGGTTAATGGAAAAATTTAGAAATCTACCGTGTCTGTAACAAACTCTGTAGAGACGAGATGCGGCTGGAGGAATTGGTCATGGCGGTCTAACGGAGGAGAAGAGGAAAGAGAAGTTCTCCATGACCGGAGATGTCCCTGGATGTGAGAGGTCTGTGGGGCTGTATTCTCCTCTATGCAGTGCTGGCTCATTACTGTCGCCTGCGTCTCATCTTCTCCAAGTCCTTTTTTTTGTATTATAATTATATATATTTTCAATTTGGCGACTAAAAATTTAATTTGGCTCCCAAATTTTTCATTTTAGTAGCCAATGGCTGCGGTTTATTTTTTGGTCTCGAGCCCTGTGTACCATTATCCCGGTTTCCTGTCAACTCTTCAGAGGTCACTCGTCAAAACTCTTTCTTGTAAAGAAACCAGACGGTTCTTTCAGAACCAGAATAAAGTTGTGGAATCCAGTCAGCGACTCCATCTTGCTCCAGGGCATTTACTTAACGGATGCTTATTGCCATATTCCATCCAGGCTGCCAAAAATTCCTAAAGTTTCCCATATAGGTGTACAGGAGATGCGTCCCTATCAGTTCCAATGCCTACCCTTTGGAATATCTTCTGCACCACATCTGGGTGATTTTCTTTGAACAGCTGGTTTACAGGAGACTCTGAAAATCCCCTTCCGATATCCGACTTGCAGATGGATACCAGGAAGATTTTTCCTGGAACTCTTCTGCATTCAGGAAAGCAGAAATCCTTCCTTCCTTCCTGGAGAGAAGCCATGTAGATATTTGGGATAATTACATTGAGCATACCCATGGTTCCTTGGACCCAATTTCATTCAAGACCTCTACAAAGAATAATATCTAGATGGGACAGAAACAAAACCCCCTTAAACAAGAAAAGGAGTCTACCAACAAGGATGAAGGAATCCTTTGGTTTGGTGGGGGGATCCAGGCAATTTACAGAGAGGAGTTCCTTGGACTACAGCCTCCTGCGGAGTAGTAAACAGACGCCGGCAGGCTAGGCTGGAGAGCCCGAATAGAGAACCGTTTTTTTAGGGGGAATGAAATCCTCAGGAGAAAGACAGACATAGTTTATAATGCTGACTATGGCCCTCGGTCCATCCAGGTCAGCCTGTTATCCTGCAGAGGAAGAAAAAAACCCTGTGAGGTTGGACGCGTCCAGTTAACAAGAAGCAAGATTTCATAGGGGTCACACGGTATTATAGGAGGTTTTCAGCAGGTTTCACTTCCCTTGCAGCCCCTTTAACAGACCTGACCAAAGGGAAGGACTCCATCATGGTTAAGTGGACATGCTGGGTGTAGCCTGTATTGATCACCGCAGATCTTAATAAAGAACTTACCCTGAGAACAGATGCATCTGATGTTGGTCTGCGGCAGTGTGATCACAGGTTCAGAATGGTGAAGGACATACAGTATTATGTTTGAGAAGGAAACTGAATGACCGTGAGAAAAAATAGGCAATTGATGAGAGTGCCTTGTGATGAAATGGTTACTTGAGGCCCTCTGCTTTTACCTTCTTGGCTGTCACTTTGAATTGGTCACAGATCGTGCCCCCCTGAAATGGCTGTGCTAAAACAAAGAGAAATAGAAGGTCCCACTCCACTGCTTCCACTCACCACTTAGGACTGGCTCATCAGGGTGGTCTAAAAGAAAGAAAGAAAAAAATTACCGAAAAAAAGATACAAAACATCCTGCACGATATGATAGTAAGTGTGCAGATGTGCATGGTCTATAGGAAAGGTCTAATCCTCTGTTAGCTCTCCGGCCTGGGAAAAGGAGCAGGTGCAGTGAAGCTGAGGGAACACGGACCTCTGAACATGCATAGTCCCCGGTACTAGGCCTGCACTGTGTTGGTCAGGAGCTGTTGGTGTTTAGTCAGTGCCAGATCGGCATTGCTTTTCTTTTCTGTTTGTTTTATTTTAACCTAATGATAAAACTGGCTTCGGTCGGTGGACTGCACCTTATTGTGTGCACGGCACGCTACAGAGGGAGAGCGGCATTTACCTGTGAGGGATGAGAATCCATTTTGTATGAACATGTCCTCCATCTTGTACATATGTGGAAAAATTTATGAACCAGCTGGCAAGATGTAGGGAGTCTCTGTGAATATAAATCAAATTCTCCTAGCTGCAAGGCCAAGGTAGTAGCCCCCTTGCTTTCTTATAAGAGTCTGACATACAAGAGAGAGTTACACTCCTTGTTGGTTTGGAATGCGCTGCTAACGAATACTAACTTTGAGATGCTGCAGAAACGTTATAATTAGTAGAAGTTTTTAACCATTAAAGACTAATTCTGTTGGTATGGTGTGGAAGTATTACCTTTTATTAATAACCAATCAAATCATTAGTTTCAAGTTCAACCCCCTTGGTGGTGTGCCAGATTTGTCTGTTATCTATATGGAATAAAGGGGAGAGAATTTGAGCAGTGTAATTTTCAGCAGTGTGTCTGTGTCAACTCTCCGAGCACTCATAAACAAAACTTCAATTTGGAACCTCAACAATCATAGAGGTGGGGGTTTTTCCCTATCAAGACTTGGAGCCTCAACGAGGGGCTCAACTAAGGGACACTTCATTGATCTCCCGACAACTTGGATAATCCACACCGGAACGGACAGATATAAAAGACAGCACTGCAAGGTAAGAGACTTTATCTGTGCCTCCTTGACCGATTGTCTGGCTCGAGGGATTGTTAAAGGAACGTACGTATAAAGTCCTTTTACAGTCAAGTTCATATTGATAACTTTGATTTCAATGTTTTTGGTCTGGCTTTAGGAGTCGTGGTATACGTGTTGTTTGTTCTTTACTGTGTTTGGAAAATTGCAGAACATTATAGAAAGGGAAATCACAGTCCTTGGACTCAGATGTCCGGTTTGTAGAACTTTTAATTTGTATAATAGATCTCGGTACAGAGTACACTAGGTGATATAGTGAGGAAGCTCTGAGGAAACTGAGGCTCAGTAACAGAGTACACTAGGTGATATAGTGGGGAAGCTCTGAGGAAACTGAGGCTCAGTAACAG
Organism: Bufotes viridis; assembly: GCA_033119425.1. Taxonomy (NCBI): domain Eukaryota; kingdom Metazoa; phylum Chordata; class Amphibia; order Anura; family Bufonidae; genus Bufotes; species Bufotes viridis. The sequence goes on along the minus strand of JAKVIS010000487.1, from coordinate 21,390 downwards.
AGTACACTAGGTGATATAGTGAGGAAGCTCTGAGGAAACTGAGGCTCATTAACAGAGTACACTAGGTGATATAGTGAGGAAGCTCTGAGGAAACTGAGGCTCAGTAACAGAGTACACTAGGTGATATAGTGAGGAAGCTCTGAGGAAACTAAGGCTCAGTAACAGAGTACACTAGGTGATATAGTGAGAAAGCTCTGAGGAAACTGAGGCTGAGTAACAGAGTACACTAGGTGATATAGTGAGGAAGCTCTGAGGAAACTGAGGCTCAGTAACAGAGTACACTAGGTGATATAGTGAGGAAGCTCTGAGGAAACTGAGGATCAGTAACAGAGTACACTAGGTGATATAGTGAGGAAGCTCTGAGGAAACTGAGGCTCAGTAACAGAGTACACTAGGTGATATAGTGAGGAAGCTCTGAGGAAACTGAGGCTGAGTAACAGAGTACACTAGGTGATATAGTGAGGAAGCTCTGAGGAAACTGAGGCTCAGTAACAGAGTACACTAGGTGATATAGTGAGGAAGCTCTGAGGAAACTAAGGCTCAGTAACAGAGTACACTAGGTGATATAGTGAGAAAGCTCTGAGGAAACTGAGGCTGAGTAACAGAGTACACTAGGTGATATAGTGAGGAAGCTCTGAGGAAACTGAGGCTCAGTAACAGAGTACACTAGGTGATATAGTGGGGAAGCTCTGAGGAAACTGAGGCTCAGTAACAGAGTACACTAGGTGATATAGTGAGGAAGCTCTGAGGAAACTGAGGCTCAGTAACAGAGTACACTAGGTGATATAGGGAGGAAGCTCTGAGGAAACTGAGGCTCAGTAACAGAGTACACTAGATGATATAGTGAGGAAGCTCTGAGGAAACTGAGGCTCAGTAACAGAGTACACTAGGTGATATAGTGAGGAAGCTCTGAGGAAACTGAGGCTCAGTAACAGAGTACACTAGTTGATATAGTGAGGAAGCTCTGAGGAAACTGAGGCTTAGTAACAGAGTACACTAGGTGATATAGTGAGGAAACTGAGGCTCAGTAACAGAGTACACTAGGTGATATAGTGAGGAAGCTCTGAGGAAACTGAGGCTCAGTAACACAGTACACTAGGTGATATAGTGAGGAAGCTCTGAGGAAACTGAGGCTCAGTAACAGAGTACACTAGGTGATATAGTGAGGAAGCTCTGAGGAAACTGAGGCTCAGTAACAGAGTACACTAGGTGATATAGTTAAGGAAGCTATGAGGAAACTGAGGCTCAGTTACAGAGTACACTAGGTGATATAGTGAGGAAGCTCTGAGGAAACTGAGGCTCAGTAATAGAATACACTAGGTGATATAGTGAGGAAGCTCTGAGGAAAAGGAGGCTCAGTAACAGAGTACACTAGGTGATATAGTGAGGAAGCTCTGAGGAAACTGAGGCTCAGTTACAGAGTACACTAGGTGATATAGTGAGGAAGCTCTGAGGAAAAGGAGGCTCAGTAACAGAGTACACTAGGTGATATAGTGAGGAAGCTCTGAGGAAACTGAGGCTCAGTAACAGAGTACACTAGGTGATATAGTGAGGAAGCTCTGAGGAAACTGAGGCTCAGTATCAGAGTACACTAGGTGATATAGTGAGGAAGCTCTGAGGAAACTGAGGCTCAGTAACAGAGTACACTAGGTGATATAGTGAGGAAGCTCTGAGGAAACTGAGGCTCAGTAACAGAGTACACTAGGTGATATAGTGAGGAAGCTCTGAGGAAACTGAAGCTCGGTACAGAGTACACTAGGTGATATAGTGAGGAAGCTCTGAGGAAACTGAGGCTCAGTAACAGAGTACACTAGGTGATATAGTGAGGAAGCTCTGAGGAAACTGAGGCTCAGTAACAGTACACTAGGTGATATAGTGAGGAAGCGCTGAGGAAACTGAGGCTCAGTAACTACTAGGTGATATAGTGAGGAAGCTCTGAGGAAACTGAGGCTCAGTAACAGAGTACACTAGGTGATATAGTGAGGAAGCTCTGAGGAAACTGAGGCTCAGTACAGAGTACACTAGGTGATATAGTGAGGAAGCTCTGAGGAAACTGAGGCTCAGTACAGAGTACACTAGGGGATATAGTGAGGAAGCTCTGAGGAAACTGAGGCTCAGTAACAGAGTACACTAGGTGATATAGTGAGGAAGCTCTGAGGAAACTGAGGATCAGTAACAGAGTACACTACGTGATATAGTGAGGAAGCTCTGAGGAAACTGAGGCTCAGTAACAGAGTACACTAGGTGATATAGTGAGGAAGCTCTGAGGAAACTGAGGCTCAGTAAAAGAGTACACTAGGTGATATAGTGAGGAAGCTCTGAGGCTCAGTACAGAGTACACTAGGTGATATAGTGAGGAAGCTCTGAGGAAACTGAGGCTCAGTAACAGAGTACACTAGGTGATATAGTGAGGAAGCTCTGAGGAAACTGAGGCTCAGTAAAAGAGTACACTAGGTAATATAGTGAGGCAGCTCTGAGGAAACTAAGGCTCATTAACAGAGTACACTAGGTGATATAGTGAGGAAACTGAGGCTCAGTACAGAGTATACTAGGTGATAAAGTGGGGAAGCTCTGAGGAAACTGAGGCTCAGTAACAGAGTACACTAGGTGATATAGTGAGGAAGCTCTGAGGAAACTGAGGCTCAGTAACAGAGTACACTAGGTGATATAGTGAGGAAGCTCTGAGGAAACTGAGGCTCAGTAACAGAGGACACTAGGTGATATAGTGAGGAAACTGAGGCTCAGTACAGAGTACACTAGGTGATCTAGTGAGGAAGCTCTGAGGAAACTGAGGCTCAGTAACAGAGTACACTAGGTGATATAGTGAGGAAGCTCTGAGGAAACTGAGGCTCAGTAACAGAGGACACTAGGTGATATAGTGTGGAAACTGAGGCTCAGTACAGAGTACACTAGGTGATATAGTGGGGAAGCTCTGAGGCTCAGTACAGAGTACACTAGGTGATATAGTGGGGAAGCTCGGAGGAAACTGAGGCTCAGTAACAGAGTACACTAGGTGATATAGTGAGGAAGCTCTGAGGAAACTGAGGCTCAGTAACAGAGTACACTAGGTGATATAGTGAGGAAACTGAGGCTCAGTAACAGAGTACACTAGGTGATATAGTGAGGAAACTGAGGCTCAGTAACAGAGTACACTAGGTGATATAGTGAGGAAACTGAGGCTCAGTAACAGAGTACACTAGGTGATATAGTGAGGAAGCTCTGAGGAAACTGAGGCTCAGTAACAGAGTACACTAGGTGATATAGTGAGGAAGCTCTGAGGAAACTGAGGCTCAGTAACAGAGTACACTAGGTGATATAGTGAGGAAGCTCTGAGGAAACTAAGGCTTAGTAACAGAGTACACTAGGTGATATAGTGAGGAGGCTCTGAGGAAACTGAGGCTCAGTAACAGAGTACACTAGGTGATATAGTGAGGAAGCTCTGAGGAAACTAAGGATCAGTAACAGAGTACACTAGGTGATATAGTGAGGAAGCTCTGAGGCTCAGTAACAGAGTACACTAGGTGATATAGTGAGGAAGCTCTGAGGAAACTGAGGCTCAGTAACAGAGTACACTAGGTGATATAGTGAGGAAGCTCTGAGGAAACTGAGGCTCAGTAACAGAGTACACTAGGTGATATAGTGGGGAAGCTCTGAGGAAACTGAGGCTCAGTAACAGAGTACACTAGGTGATATAGTGGGGAAGCTCTGAGGAAACTGAGGCTCAGTAACAGAGTACACTAGGTGATATAGTGAGGAAACTGAGGCTCAGTAACAGAGTACACTAGGTGATATAGTGAGGAAGCTCTGAGGAAACTGAGGCTCAGTAACAGAGTACACTAGGTGATATAGTGAGGAAGCTCTGAGGAAACTGAGGCTCAGTAACAGAGTACACTAGGTGATATAGTGAGGAAGCTCTGAGGAAGCTAAGGATCAGTAACAGAGTACACTAGGTGATATAGTGAGGAAGCTCTGAGGCTCAGTAACAGAGTACACTAGGTGATATAGTGAGGAAGCTCTGAGGAAACTGAGGCTCAGTAACAGAGTACACTAGGTGATATAGTGAGGAAGCTCTGAGGAAACTGAGGCTCAGTAAGAGAGTACACTAGGTGATATAGTGAGGAAGCTCTGAGGAAACTGAGGCTCAGTAACAGAGGACACTAGGTGATATAGTGAGGAGGCTCTGAGGAAACTGAGGCTCAGTAACAGAGTACACTAGGTGATATAGTGAGGAAGCTCTGAGGAAACTGAGGCTCAGTAACAGAGTACACTAGGTGATATAGTGAGGAAACTGAGGCTCAGTAACAGAGTACACTAGGTGATATAGTGAGGAAGCTCTGAGGAAACTGAGGCTCAGTAACAGAGTACACTAGGTGATATAGTGAGGAAGCTCTGAGGAAACTAAGGCTCAGTAACACCATACACTAGGTCAGTGTTTCCCAACCAGTGTGCCTCCAGCTGTTGCAAAACTACAACTCCCAGCATGCCCGGACAGCCTTTTGCTGTGCGGGCATGCTGGGAGTTGTAGTTTTGCAACAGCTGGAGGCACACTGGTTGGGAAACACTGCACTAGGTGATATGGTGAGGAAGCGCTGAGGAAACTGAGGCTCAGTAACAGAGTACACTAGGTGATATAGTGAGAAAGCTCTGAGGCTCAGTAACAGAGTAGACTAGGTGATATAGTGAGGAAGCTCTGAGGAAACTGAGGCTCAGTTCAGAGTACACTAGGTGATATAGTGAGGAAGCTCTGAGGAAACTGAGGCTCAGTTCAGAGTACACTAGGTGATATAGTGAGGAAGCTCTGAGGAAACTGAGGCTCAGTAACACTGTACACTAGGTGATATAGTGAGGAAGCTCTGAGGAAACTAAGGATCAGTAACAGAGTACACTAGGTGATATAGTGAAGAAGCTCTGAGGAAACTGAGGCTCAGTAACAGAGTACACTAGGTGATATAGTGAGGAAGCTCTGAGGAAACTGAGGCTCAGTAACAGAGTACACTAGGTGATATAGTGGGGAAGCTCTGAGGAAACTGAGGCTCAGTAACTACTAGGTGATATAGTGAGGAAGCTCTGAGGAAACTAAGGCTCAGTAACACTGTACACTAGGTGATATAGTGAGGAAGCGCTGAGGAAACTGAGGCTCAGTAACAGAGTACACTAGGTGATATAGTGAGGAAGCGCTGAGGAAACTGAGGCTCAGTAACAGAGTACACTAGGTGATATAGTGAGGAAGCTCTGAGGAAACTTAGGCTCAGTAACAGAGTACACTAGGTGATATAGTGAGGAAGCTCTGAGGAAACTTAGGCTCAGTAACAGAGTACACTAGGTGATATAGTGAGGAAGCTCTGAGGAAACTGAGGCTCAGTAACAGAGTACACTAGGTGATATAGTGAGGAAGCTCTGAGGCTCAGTAACAGAGTACACTAGGTGATATAGTGAGGAAGCGCTGAGGAAACTGAGGCTCAGTAACACTGTACACTAGGTGATATAGTGAGGAAGCTCTGAGGAAACTGAGGCTCAGTAACAGAGTACACTAGGTGATATAGTGAGGAAGCTCTGAGGAAACTGAGGCTCAGTAACAAAGTACACTAGGTGATATAGTGAGGAAGCTCTGAGGAAACTGAGGCTCAGTAACAGAGTATACTAGGTGAAATAGTGGGGAAGCTCAGGAAACTGAGGCTCAGTAACAGAGTACACTAGGTGATATAGTGAGAAAGCTCTGAGGAAACTGAGGCTCAGTAACTACTAGGTGATATAGTGAGGAAGCTCTGAGGAAACTGAGGCTCAGTAACAGAGTACACTAGGTGATATAGTGAGGAAGCTCTGAGGAAACTAAGGCTCAGTAACACCGTACACTAGGTGATATAGTGAGGAAGCGCTGAGGAAACTGAGGCTCAGTACAAAGTACACTAGGTGATATAGTGAGGAAGCTCTGAGGAAACTGAGGCTCAGTAACAGAGTACACTATGTGATATAGTGAGGAAGCTCTGAGGAAACTGAGGCTCAGTACCAGAGTACACTAGGTGATATAGTGAGGAAGCTCTAAGGAAACTGAGGCTCAGGAACAGAGTACATTAGGGGATATAGTGAGGAAACTAAGGCTCAGTAACAGAGTACACTAGGTGATACAGTGGGGAAATGCTGAGGAAACTGAGGCTCAGTAACAGAGTACACTAGGTGATATAGTGAGGAAGCTCTGAGAAAACTGAGGCTCAGTAACAGAGTACACTAGGTGATATAGTGAGGAAGCTCTGAGGAAACTGAGGCTCAGTAACAGAGTACACTAGGTGATATAGTGAGGAAGCTCTGAGGAAACTGAGGCTCAGTAACAGAGTACACTAGGTGATATAGTGAGGAAGCTCTGAAGAAACTGAGGCTCAGTAACAGAGTACACTAGGTGATATAGTGGGGAAGCTCTGAGGAAACTGAGGCTCAGTAACAGAGTACACTAGGTGATATAGTGAGGAAGCTCTGAGGAGACTGAGGCTCAGTAACAGAGTACACTAGGTGATATAGTGAGGAAGCTCTGAAGAAACTGAGGCTCAGTAACAGAGGACACTAGGTGATAAAGTGAGGAAACTGAGGCTCAGTAACAGAGTACACTAGGTGATATAGTGAGGAAGCTCTGAGGAAACTGAGGCTCAGTAACAGAGTACACTAGGTGATATAGTGAGGAAGCTCTGAGGAAACTGAGGCTCAGTAACAGAGTACACTAGGTGATATAGTGAGGAAGCTCTGAGGAAACTGAGGCTCAGTAACAGAGTACACTAGGTGATATAGTGAGGAAGCTCTGAGGAAACTGAGGCTCAGTAACAGAGTACACTAGGTGATATAGTGAGGAAGCTCTGAGGAAACTGAGGCTCAGTAACAGAGTACACTAGGTGATATAGTGAGGAAGCTCTGAGGAAACTGAGGCTCAGTAACAGAGTACACTAGGTGATATAGTGAGGAAGCTCTGAGGAAACTGAGGCTCAGTAACAGAGTACACTAGGTGATATAGTGGGGAAGCTCTGAGGAAACTGAGGCTCAGTAACAGAGTACACTAGGTGATATAGTGAGGAAGCTCTGAGGAAACTGAGGCTCAGTAACAGAGTACACTAGGTGATATAGTGAGGAAGCTCTGAGGAAACTGAGGCTCAGTAACAGAGTACACTAGGTGATATAGTGAGGAAGCTCTGAGGAAACTGAGGCTCAGTAACAGAGTACACTAGGTGATATAGTGAGAAGCTCTGAGGAAACTGAGGCTCAGTAACAGAGTACACTAGGTGATATAGTGAGGAAGCTCTGAGGAAACTGAGGCTCAGTAACAGAGTACACTAGGTGATATAGTGAGGAAGCTCTGAGGAAACTGAGGCTCAGTAACAGAGTACACTAGGTGATATAGTGAGGAAGCTCTGAGGAAACTGAGGCTCAGTAACAGAGTACACTAGGTGATATAGTGAGGAAGCTCTGAGGAAACTGAGGCTCAGTAACAGAGTACACTAGGTGATATAGTGAGGAAGCTCTGAGGAAACTGAGGCTCAGTAACAGAGTACACTAGGTGATATAGTGAGGAAGCTCTGAGGAAACTGAGGCTCAGTAACAGAGTACACTAGGTGATATAGTGAGGAAGCTCTGAGGAAACTGAGGCTCAGTAACAGAGTACACTAGGTGATATAGTGAGGAAGCTCTGAGGAAACTGAGGCTCAGTAACAGAGTACACTAGGTGATATAGTGAGGAAGCTCTGAGGAAACTGAGGCTCAGTAACAGAGTACACTAGGTGATATAGTGAGGAAGCTCTGAGGAAACTGAGGCTCAGTAACAGAGTACACTAGGTGATATAGTGAGGAAGCTCTGAGGAAACTGAGGCTCAGTAACAGAGTACACTAGGTGATATAGTGAGGAAGCTCTGAGGAAACTGAGGCTCAGTAACAGAGTACACTAGGTGATATAGTGAGGAAGCTCTGAGGAAACTGAGGCTCAGTAACAGAGTACACTAGGTGATATAGTGAGAAGCTCTGAGGAAACTGAGGCTCAGTAACAGAGTACACTAGGTGATATAGTGAGGAAGCTCTGAGGAAACTGAGGCTCAGTAACAGAGTACACTAGGTGATATAGTGAGGAAGCTCTGAGGAAACTGAGGCTCAGTAACAGAGTACACTAGGTGATATAGTGAGGAAGCCCTGAGGAAACTGAGGCTCAGTAACAGAGTACACTAGGTGATATAGTGAGGAAGCTCTGAGGAAACTGAGGCTCAGTAACAGAGTACACTAGATGATATAGTGAGGAAGCTCTGAGGAAACTGAGGCTCAGTAACAGAGTACACTAGGTGATATAGTGAGGAAGCTCTGAGACTGAGGCTCAGTAACAGAGTACACTAGGTGATATAGTGAGGAAGCTCTGAGGAAACTGAGGCTCAGTAACAGAGTACACTAGGTGATATAGTGAGGAAGCTCTGAGGAAACTGAGGCTCAGTAACAGAGTACACTAGGTGATATAGTGAGGAAGCTCTGAGGAAACTGAGGCTCAGTAACAGAGTACACTAGGTGATATAGTGAGGAAGCTCTGAGGAAACTGAGGCTCAGTAACAGAGTACACTAGGTGATATAGTGAGGAAGCTCTGAGGAAACTGAGGCTCAGTAACAGAGTACACTAGGTGATATAGTGAGGAAGCTCTGAGGAAACTGAGGCTCAGTAACAGAGTACACTAGGTGATATAGTGAGGAAGCTCTGAGGAAACTGAGGCTCAGTAACAGAGTACACTAGGTGATATAGTGAGGAAGCTCTGAGGAAACTGAGGCTCAGTAACAGAGTACACTAGGTGATATAGTGAGGAAGCTCTGAGGAAACTGAGGCTCAGTAACAGAGTACACTAGGTGATATAGTGAGGAAGCTCTGAGGAAACTGAGGCTCAGTAACAGAGTACACTAGGTGATATAGTGAGGAAGCTCTGAGGAAACTGAGGCTCAGTAACAGAGTACACTAGGTGATATAGTGAGGAAGCTCTGAGGAAACTGAGGCTCAGTAACAGAGTACACTAGGTGATATAGTGAGGAAGCTCTGAGGAAACTGAGGCTCAGTAACAGAGTACACTAGGTGATATAGTGAGGAAGCTCTGAGGAAACTGAGGCTCAGTAACAGAGTACACTAGGTGATATAGTGAGAAGCTCTGAGGAAACTGAGGCTCAGTAACAGAGTACACTAGGTGATATAGTGAGGAAGCTCTGAGGAAACTGAGGCTCAGTAACAGAGTACACTAGGTGATATAGTGAGAAGCTCTGAAACTGAGGCTCAGTAACAGAGTACACTAGGTGATATAGTGAGGAAGCTCTGAGGAAACTGAGGCTCAGTAACAGAGTACACTAGGTGATATAGTGAGGAAGCTCTGAGGAAACTGAGGCTCAGTAACAGAGTACACTAGGTGATATAGTGAGGAAGCTCTGAGGAAACTGAGGCTCAGTAACAGAGTACACTAGGTGATATAGTGAGGAAGCTCTGAGGAAACTGAGGCTCAGTAACAGAGTACACTAGGTGATATAGTGAGGAAGCTCTGAGGAAACTGAGGCTCAGTAACAGAGTACACTAGGTGATATAGTGAGGAAGCTCTGAGGAAACTGAGGCTCAGTAACAGAGTACACTAGGTGATATAGTGAGGAAGCTCTGAGGAAACTGAGGCTCAGTAACAGAGTACACTAGGTGATATAGTGAGGAAGCTCTGAGGAAACTGAGGCTCAGTAACAGAGTACACTAGGTGATATAGTGAGGAAGCTCTGAGGAAACTGAGGCTCAGTAACAGAGTACACTAGGTGATATAGTGAGGAAGCTCTGAGGAAACTGAGGCTCAGTAACAGAGTACACTAGGTGATATAGTGAGGAAGCTCTGAGGAAACTGAGGCTCAGTAACAGAGTACACTAGGTGATATAGTGAGGAAGCTCTGAGGAAACTGAGGCTCAGTAACAGAGTACACTAGGTGATATAGTGAGGAAACTGAGGCTCAGTAACAGAGTACACTAGGTGATATAGTGGGGAAGCTCTGAGGAAACTGAGGCTCAGTAACAGAGTACACTAGGTGATATAGTGGGGAAGCTCTGAGGAAACTGAGGCTCAGTAACAGAGTACACTAGGTGATATAGTGGGGAAGCTCTGAGGAAACTGAGTCTCAGTAACAGAGTACACTAGGTGATATAGTGAGGAAACTCTGAGGAAACTGAGGCTCAGTAACAGAGTACACTAGGTGATATACTGAGGAAGCTCTGAGGAAACTGAGGCTCAGTAACAGAGTACACTAGGTGATATAGTGAGGAAGCTCTGAGGAAACTGAGGCTCAGTAACAGAGTACACTAGGTGATATAGTGAGGAAGCTCTGAGGAAACTGAGGCTCAGTACAGAGTACAGAGGTCTGGGAAAAATTCAGTAGGACGCATTGTGGTTGGATAAAGGATCATGGATGTGAAGAAGTGGTTGATATATGGTAGCTTGTGAGGTTGAAACTGAGGGATGGAGAGGTAGTCACTATAGTATTGTATGTACTGATAATTTATTTGTCTGATCAGAAAGAAAAAAATAATACTTAAAGGGACACCCTGTGTTATTATTGACCTGTTGGGTCCCCAAGGTGGTCTGTGCAGAAGTCCTGACTAGGTGAACCAGAAGGACTGTCTGAGGATGGAGGACCTAGGGTACATTTTGACTAGGTGTACCAGAAGGATTATAATCTGCCCATACGGCACAGGTAGGTTGAGTGGTAGGGTCTCGGGCTACTTGAGAGACCTTGGCGTGGTGTCCGAGCTTAAGACATGTCCTCCTAGTTGGATGTGTCGAACTAACCTTTCAATTTTAACATCACTGTGGGGGTTTAGTATTGCCGCAGAGTGCACCTGCCTTTGCTATGGTTATGTTTTTAAAGTCCTGGCTGCAATGGAAAGGTAGTGGGGAGCCAGGGGAGAAGCTACTTACCGTACATGCGGCTCCCGGGGCACTCCACAATGACGTCACAGCGCCCCTACGCCGCATGGATCAGGTGATTCATGTGATCCATGCGACGTAGGGGCGCTGTGACGTTATTGTGGAGCTCCCAGGGAGCCGCACGGACGGTAAGTAGCTTCTCCCCTGGCTCCCCACTACTTTTCCATGGCAGCTGGGACTTTAGTAGCGTTCTGGTTGCCATGTTAACACTAAAATCATTTTGAAGACTGATCAGTCTTCAAATGCTTTCAGGTGTGTGGCGTTGTGACGGATCCGGCGGGCATTTCTGGCGACGGAAGTGCACGCAGGATTCTCACAACAGTAGTGTAAAAAGAGGCCTAACTGAAGTGTGAACATGGACCTTTGTAACTGTACAGTATATCAACTCTGCCTTGACGTAAGTAAAGTTGGAATTAAGTACGATTACAGCGATACCACATTTATATAGTTTATGGGTTTTGTTTTTACACTGTTCCCTATGAGATAAAACTGACCTGTTCTCTTCATTCTCCGGGTCAGTACGATTACAGTGATACCACATTTATATAGTTTTATGGGTTTTGTATTTACAACGTTCTCTGAGATAAAACTGACCTGTTCCCTTCATTCTCCGGGTCAGTACGATTACAGTGATACCACATTTATATAGTTTATGGGGTTTGTTTTTACAGTGTTCCCTATGAGATAAAACTGACCTGTTCCCTTCATTCTCCGGGTCAGTACGATTACAGAGATACCACATTTATATAGTTTATGGGTTTTGTATTTACAGCGTTCCCTATGAGATAAAACTGACCTGTTCTCTTCATTCTCCGGTTCAGTACGATTACAGTGATACCACATTTATATAGTTTATGGGGTTTGTTTTTACAGTGTTCCCTATGAGATAAAACTGACCTGTTCCCTTCATTCTCCGGGTCAGTACGATTACAGAGATACCACATTTATATAGTTTATGGGTTTTGTATTTACAGCGTTCCCTATGAGATAAAACTGACCTGTTCCCTTCATTCTCGGGGTCAGTACGATTACAGCGATACCACATTTATATAGTTTATGGGTTTGTATTTACAGCGTTCCCTATGAGATAAAACTGACCTGTTCTCTTCATTCTCCGGGTCAGTACGATTACAGTGATATCACATTTATATAGTTTTATGGGTTTTGTTATTACAGTGTTCCCTATGAGATAAAACTGACCTGTTCTCCTCATTCTCCGGGTCAGTACGATTACAGTGATACCACATTTATATAGTTTTATGGGTTTTGTTTTTACAGCATTCCCTATGAGATAAAACTGACCTGTTCTCTTCATTCTCCGGGTCAGTACGATTACAGTGATACCACATTTATATAGTTTATGGGTTTTGTATGTACAGCGTTCCCTATGAGATAAAACTGACCTGTTCTCTTCATTCTCCGGGTCAGTACGATTCCAGTGATACCACATTTATATAGTTTTATGGGTTTTGTATTTACAGCGTTCCCTATGAGATAAAACTGACCTGTTCTCTTCATTCTCCGGGTCAGTACGATTACAGTGATACCACATTTATATAGTTTTATGGGTTTTGTGTTTACAGTGTTCCCTATGAGATAAAACTGACCTGTTCTCTTCATTCTCCGGGTCAGTACGATTACAGTGATACCACATTTATATAGTTTTATGGGTTTTGTGTTTACAGTGTTCCCTATGAGATAAAACTGACCTGTTCTCTTCATTCTCCGGGTCAGTACGATTACAGTGATACCACATTTATATAGTTTTATGGGGTTTGTATTTACAGCGTTCCCTATGAGATAAAACTGACCTGTTCTCTTCATTCTCTGGGTCAGTACGATTACAGTGATACCACATTTATATAGTTTTATGGGTTTTGTTATTACAGTGTTCCCTATGAGATAAAACTGACCTGTTCTCTTCATTCTCCGGATCAGTACGATTACAGAGATACCACATTTATATAGTTTTATGGGTTTTGTATTTACAGTGTTCCCTAGGAGATAAAACTGGCCTGTTCTTTTCATTCTTCGGGTCAGTACGATTACAGAGATACCACATTTATATAGTTTTATGGGTTTTGTATTTACAGTGTTCCCTATGAGATAAATCTGAACTGATATACGTTACCAAGGGTCAAATGATGAGCAGAGCCTTCAAGGGACAATCAGCTCTCAAGAGGGTCTCCAGTGATCCAGGATAAAAGCCAAAGCCTTGCGTCTCCTGGCCACGTGTCCGTAGAGTCTTTCGTTCTTCTTTTGATGGGGGATCCTGCCTACCATCTGCATGGGTGATTATTCCCAACCCTATCAAAAGAATACACCCTCCTTGATAACAGTCTCCCAATCATATCGGAGGGTGGGCACTTATGGTAATAACCTATGAGGTCATATATTGCCCAAAATGCTTTGTGGCGAATGACGTAATGATACCGGTCTGCACCGAGGTGGCACTGTTGTGTAATCTATTAATGTGAAACTTTTAAGAGTTAACTTATATAATGTGACGTCACCTTATGTGCTAAACATTCACCATCTGGAGCATATATCAGAAAGCGATGCATACATCCGACACTTGAAGCGATAAGAACCTCGTCTTTCGAGGGGCCAGAGTAACTTTTCCGGACTATAAATCTGTCCATGTAGATAAGGAATGTTCTACCGTCTGCAATCCTTACAGGTGCTTATCTCTGAGAATAAGACGGCCTCCCTGAGTGAGATCTCCGTAATACGGTTTGGCTATATCCTAGGAATATACATATTCTCCTAGTGAACCATACACGAGATAATATATGCATCAATGCCTTGTTATAATATGTGGTAATATAAAACAATATATCTGTAACTTATCGATAAGCTCATGCTAAAAACTAAATAAGATCCATTATATGAATGAACAGAAATTAAACTTCTGCCTCAATTATGGACATCAATAATAAAACAAAATAACACATACCAGATGTGTTTCCAGGAAAAACTCTCATCTCCGCCATACTTTAGCAATGAGGGAAAAGTTACTCCTCTCAAGTCTGCACACATCCGTAAGGCCAGACACGGTAACCTTTCTATGAATTTACTTTGACCTACATGAGACATACAAGATGGAGAATATGGAGCAGGACTCTTAAAGGCAATGAATGTCAAGAATAAGCAGACATCAATGTATACTTGTGAGAAGGCACAACATCCCTCCTCATCGGGTTCCGACCGAGCTCAGGACGAAGCTCGCAGAGAGAAGGCACGAGACACGACCTGCCGCAGCAGGGGGGAGAAGTTGGCGCGTGACCATGCGGTGAGTGACCTCTCTCCAATAACCAGTCTACTGAGAGAGAAGAACATTGCATACAGATGGGGCTTCCCACAAGCTTCTGATATACAGAGAGGAGTGGAAGAAGGGGACAATCTGCTGAAGACCTGGAGATTCCTGGACCCCTCATCCAGAGACCACTCCAACAGAAAGAATCTGTCCCACCTTTCTCTGGATTGGTCTTCTGTGGGTGACTGACCTTCCACTGTGAAGGATCTCTAGAGTCTGAACCCAAATAGTTCTCAGGGCCAGTAACATCTAGGTCCCTACTTCCCTGTTGGTTTTATGTTGTACCCTTTCAGTTCCTCTTTGTTCTCCCTGATGTCTGAATGGTTACTTATTCTCGGCTGATAACAGATATTCCTATAACATCTACAGCATCCTCATTAAGGGACTACTATGGCGGTTACAATAATGTCTATCAAGGCCAAAGGCTGGAACTCCCCCTACAAAAGGGCTTCATTGTGGAAGCAGGCCAAGGTTAATAACGCAGACGTAGTTTGCGTTCAGGAGACCAACTTTGCCAAACTAAAATATCCCTCCTTTTCGCTTAAAGGTTATTCCAAGGTACTATTAGCTAATTTTGAAAAAAAGAAAGCTGGTGTAGCCCTAGCAGTGAAAGATTCCCTACATAGTCAGATAGACAAGATAGTGGTAGACGAAGGGGGAAGATATCTTATACTCGTAGGCAAGATGGGATCCACTGATATCACGTTGGCAAATATTTATGCTAATCCGATTTCTGAATAGAATGAAAACTGTACAAAAAGGGTTTTTACTGATATGTGGTGATTTTAACATTCTCCCGGACAAACATTCTGACTCCACAGGGCGCGGCAGAACACCTTCCCCTACTACCGGTTTTGTATGGTACTTTTCGCTGTCTAAATGCATGCTTAGGAGCATTCACCTATTACTCGCCACGCCATCGTTCTCTCGCATTGATCTGGCCATTGCTGATAGATCTTGGCTTTGTTCAGCTAACATAGGAGTAACTTCATGGTCAGACCATGCCCCAATATTCTGTCCCATCTCATTATCCCCAAATGTCTCCGCCCACAGGATATGGAGGAATAACGTATACCTAATTAAACATCCCAAACACAAGGACCAAGCTGAGTCCTGTTTAGCGGAGTGCTTTGTTTCCAACAGACCTTTTCTCCTATGGCAGACGCATGAGGCCACTATTGGGGTACTCTTCGAAAACAAAGTTCCCACTTCAAAAAAAGTAAAGAGTCGCTGCCATCTGAGATTCCCAAAATAGAAAATTTTCTACGGGAAAAACCCTCAATAGACCTACATAAAACCTTAACGTCTCTGACATGAAATACATTCTATACTACAAATCGATTATGACCGCCAGATTACCGTATTTTTCGCCATATAAGACGCACTTTTCTCCCCCCAAAAGTGGGGGGGAAATGGCAGTGCGTCTTATATGGCGAATACTACCATTTTCCTATAGTTAAAGCTGATACATCGCACAGCCTGCGATGTATCAGCATGGAAGGAGGAGGGGGCGGAGCCTGGCAACACATGGCGGGCGGCCCGCCGCTAACAGCGTGACTACTTTTATACCATTTATAATCTTTATTCATGTCCCCTTATTCCCTATAATCCCAGTACAGTAGCGCTCTGCTAACCTGCTATACCGATCCTCTAGCAGGCAGAGCGGTGCGGCGGCAGGCTGCTGTGTAACGTCCTCACTGACGTCATCTGCCTGCTCCTTTCACTTTATGAATGAAGCAGGAGGAGCGGGCAGATGGCGTCAGTGAGGGCGTTACACAGCAGCCTGCCGCCACCGCACTGCCTGCTAGAGGATCGGTATAGCAGGTTAGCAGACGCTACTGTACTGGGAATAAGAGGACATGATTAAAGATTATAAATGGTATATCTTTGGATGGCAATGTAATGGTGGCACCTGTGGATGACACTGTAATTGGGGTGATCTGTGGATGACACATATAGCATAAGATGCTATATATGTGTCATCCACAGATCCAATCCATTACAGTGCTATCCACAGATCCCCCATCACAGTGCTATCCACAGATCCCCCATCACAGTGCTATCCACAGATCCCCCATCACAGTGCTATCCACAGATCCCCCATCACAGTGCTATCCACAGATCCCCCATCACAGTGCTATCCACAGATCCCCCATCACAGTGCTATCCACAGATCCCCCATCACAGTGCTATCCACAGATCCCCCATTACAGTGCTATCCACAGATCCCCCATCACAGTGCTATCCACAGATCCTCCCATCACAGTGCTATCCACAGATCCCCATCACAGTGCTATCCACAGATCCCCCATCACAGTGCTATCCACAGATCCCCCATCACAGTGCTATCCACAGATCTCCCCATCACAGTGCTATCCACAGATCCCCCATCACAGTGCTATCCACAGATCCCCCATCACAGTGCTATCCACAGATCTCCCCATCACAGTGCTATCCACAGATCCCCCATCACAGTGCTATCCACAGATCCCCCATCACAGTGTCATCCACAGATCCCCCATCACAGTGTCATCCACAGATCCCCCATCACAGTGCTATCCACAGATCCCCCATCACAGTGCTATCCACAGATCCCCCATCACAGTGCTATCCACAGATCCCCCATCACAGTGCTATCCACAGATCCCCCATCACAGTGCTATCCACAGATCCCCATCACAGTGCTATCCACAGATCCCCCATCACAGTGCTATCCACAGATCCCCCATCACAGTGCTATCCACAGATCCCCATCACAGTGCTATCCACAGATCCCCCATCACAGTGCTATCCACAGATCCCCCATCACAGTGCTATCCACAGATCTCCCCATCACAGTGCTATCCACAGATCCCCCATCACAGTGCTATCCACAGATCCCCCATCACAGTGCTATCCACAGATCCCCCATCACAGTGCTATCCACAGATCCCCCATCACAGTGCTATCCACAGATCCCCCATCACAGTGCTATCCACAGATCCCCCCATCACAGTGCTATCCACAGATCCCCCATCACAGTGCTATCCACAGATCCCCCATCACAGTGCTATCCACAGATCCCCCATCACAGTGCTATCCACAGATCCCCCATCACAGTGCTATCCACAGATCTCCCCATCACAGTGCTATCCACAGATCCCCCATCACAGTGCTATCCACAGATCCCCCATCACAGTGTCATCCACAGATCCCCCATCACAGTGTCATCCACAGATCCCCCATCACAGTGCTATCCACAGATCCCCCATCACAGTGCTATCCACAGATCCCCCATCACAGTGCTATCCACAGATCCCCCATCACAGTGTCATCCACAGATCCCCATCACAGTGCTATCCACAGATCCCCCATCACAGTGCTATCCACAGATCCCCCATCACAGTGCTATCCACAGATCCCCCATCACAGTGCTATCCACAGATCCCCCATCACAGTGCTATCCACAGATCCCCCATCACAGTGCTATCCACAGATCCCCCATCACAGTGCTATCCACAGATCCCCCATCACAGTGCTATCCACAGATCCCCCATCACAGTGCTATCCACAGATCCCCCATCACAGTGCTATCCACAGATCTCCCCATCACAGTGCTATCCACAGATCCCCCATCACAGTGTCTATCCACAGATCCCTCCATCACAGTGTCATCCACAGATCCCCCATCACAGTGTCATCCACAGATCCCCCATCACAGTGTCATCCACAGATCCCCCATCACAGTGCTATCCACAGATCCCCCATCACAGTGTCATCCACAGATCCCCCATCACAGTGTCATCCACAGATCGCCCCATCACAGTGCTATCCACAGATCCCCCATCACAGTGCTATCCACAGATCCCCCATCACAGTGCTATCCACATATCCCCCATCACAGTGCTATCCACAGATCCCCCATCACAGTGTCATCCACAGATCGCCCCATAACAGTGCCATCCACATCTCCCCCACATAACAGTGCCATCCACAGATCCCCCATAATACTGTCATGCACAGACCACCATTACTTCAAAAGCACACCGTTTGGTTAAAAATATTTTTTTTCTTATTTTTCTCCTCAAAAACCCAGGTGCGTCTTATAGGCCGGTGCGTCTTATAGGGCGAAAAATACGGTACCTCCCTCCGCATGTCATAGTCTAAATCCCATGACAAACCGAGTAGACTAATGGCGAGGAAAGTAAAACCAATGTGGCTTATATTCTAAACGTAACCCTCCCAAAGACGTAGCGGATGCATCTAGTAACTATTACACCAAACGATATCATCTGGGATCAGATTCCTCAACTCCACAACTGAGAAAGTAACCTCCTCCTTGGAAAGCCTCGATCTCCCTTCACTGACTGACGATCAGTCACCAACCTTAATGCCACGATCCCTCCAGCCGTAAAAGCTCTTACCCCAACAAGGCCCGTAGACCAGATACTGACTCCGCCATCTAGTCAATATGTTTAACGCTGTCCGCCGGACATGCTTCCAGCTCCCATAGTCACCATTCCAAAACCTGGTAAATCGGCTAGATTCCACAGCTAACGTTAAGCCCCAAATCACCGCTCAACAGCGGCGTCAAATTGTAGGCCAAAATGTTATCCAATAGACTCTCGCGAGCTCCCCCGTTAATGATCCATACCGATCAAGTGGGATCCACAAGACAAATTATAGGGATCATGCAAAAAGCGGGTAGTTCACAAGGGCCCTCTCTGCTTCTTACCCTGGATGCAGAGGAGGCAGGGTGCACAAAAATCAATGATTTTTGAAAAAAATAAAAAAACTTAGATTTTTGAGGAGAATATATTACCATCCAAAGGTTATTCCATCATGAAATAAAGATGACGTTTTTGATTATGTAGAATAGGGCTGTATAGGTGTCATTCTTTGGTAAATAAACTCCACGAATCCGTCCCCAATCTCGGGCTCTTCCAGAGGTTTTTCTTCAATTATTGGGCCGTTTCTCTGCCTACGAGATTTTATCACAGATCCTCGCTTTACTTTTGCGGTTCTCAAAGCTGAATGGGACTCGGCAGAGATCACGGCCTCTTCTTCACAGCAAAATGCTCGAATGGGAACAGAGCGAGAAAACGCCCTTAAAGGGGGCTGCACTTTGTTTAAACTGATGATCTATCCTGTGAATAAATCATCAGCATCTGATCGGTGGGGGTCCGGCACCCGAGACCCCCGCTGATCAGCGGTTTGAGAAGGCAGCGGCGCTCCTGGCCTTCTCACTGTTTACCGCCGGTCCAGTGACGTCACGACTAGTATCAATTGGCCTGGGCGGGGCTAAGCTCCATTGGCGTGAACAGAGCTTGGCGCCCAGGCCAGTGACCACAAGTCGTGATGTCACCGGCCTGAGTAAACAGTGAGAGGGCGGCGCTCTCAAACAGCTGATCGGCGGGGTCCCGGGTGTCGGACCCGCCCATCAGATGCTGATCTATCCTCTCTGGATGAGGCATCAGTTTAAACAAAGTGCAGACCCCTCTAATCGTGACTTCTACAAACCGATGAATCCAGAATTAACCCCTTCACTGCTAAGTTGTTCAGTGAATAGAATGGAAACAATATTTTTTCTCCTTCCTAAGTCCAACAGAAAATGTGTCCAAATATGAACGATTAACCCATTAAACCGGGGATAAAAAACTAAGAAGAAAAGTTGTTATTCTAAAAATCTTCATCTACTTGTATAATCTGAGTTATAGCAGCGAGAATCCTGAGCGAAGGCGTTGGACCCAATACATTGGGGTTCTGCATTCGCGGTCTTGGATAAATTCGGCTTGCAAGGCCCTAGAGTAGGAGCGTTCTACACCCAACCGCCGCCCGGGTATTCGTAAATGGCCCTTTTTCTGTCCCCATCACCAATGGCAGACCGCTTTCCGCGATGGTGACATCAGAATGTCCGGGTACAATAAGGGGTATGCCAATCCGCTACAGACAACACAAACTGGGTCTTTGGCGGAGGAGGTGATTCTTGTCTGAGCCCCCGCCCGCCCTAAGGATGGCTCTCCGTGCCCCTAATCATTTAGAGAGGGCTCTTATGACGAGATTAATGAGGGACAGGAAAGGAACTCCCACCCTACTTAGGGGTACAATCCCGCTCCCTTCTTACTCGCCCCTACTAGTGATGAGCGCAGGGGCCAGAGAAGAATTTGCGATACTTCACAAATATTCGTATTCGAGATTATTCTATTGGTTGCGAAAAATTGGTAATGTAATATTCGCGTAATGCGAATATTCTAAAACACGAATATATTGCACTATTTTTTCCAATTTAATGTGAACAGTCATTGGCCCAAAAGCAACTTAAACAGGGAGGAATTAGATGGAAAAAAATGAGGAATATTCTGTAGTGCCATATATTTGTGTTTTAGAATATTCGCATTACGCGAATATTACATTGCCGAAGAGAAAATAAATTAAATAATGAAGAATATTCTCATTCACTGCAGACTACGATATTGCAGCCTCTCACATTGGCGCACGAGCAAGAAGCAGGTAGGTAATGGGTTCAGATAAAAAAAAAAAACGAACATTCGAAATATTTGTGAATTCTCGAAGTGCCGATATTCGCAATTTGAATATTCGCGCTCAACACTTGTCCCTACAGTCAGGACTTGATAAAAATTCCAAGTTCGAACTCCTGGTTGGATTAGCACAGTGATTTATAGAATGATGGTATTACGTAACTATTATATTATTTTCGCATGGCCTTCGCTGTACCAAATCTTCGCATTTACTACAAAACAATTCTCTTTAAGCAACTGAGATCGTGGTGCAGGGAAGAACACCGGATGGCCAGGGACAGAAATAAGCATAGCGCAGGCGAACCCTTCATACTCCCTATTGGTTCATGCTATCGATACTAAACACCTATTGATCCTTGACGACAGGGTGGGCTCCATCTTGATTGACGTCTTCTGCCCGGCCAGACTGCACGCTGGACTGAGCAGCGACACGATATACGGCAAGTATACTATACTGGCCAGGAAGAAGTCACCATAGCACATGCGCACCGTCAGCGTGCGCTTTCGGGACTCTGTGGCCCGGCCGGGAGAAAAGAAGAAGTCGTCTACCTAAGAATATCCCACTTTTAAAAACTCCCCCATAATCATGTTCAGAAAATAAAATAAAAAAATC